>ML825914.1:68927-81018 GCA_009831015.1 Picea engelmannii | reverse complement strand
ATGGATTTTGTTATATATTATACATATATGAATACTAAAATCCTAAAGGTGAACAAGTTTTTGTATGGGTTTAATCCCTTGTTAAAGGAAAAAGTGTGCATTTTGATGCCTACAACATTGCATGAGGCAGTGAAAAAAGGTATAATATTTGAAGAAGAAATGCAAGGGAGTAAAAGAGGGGATAAAAATATTAATCCTATTGTACCTTCATTCATGGGAAACCTCTTCGAAGGAGGGGGGGCAGGGGGAACCAAGGAATAAACAATAAGGTTGGTGCTTCACATCAACATGGGTTTCAAAAGACTCATTATTATAATAACCATAAATAATATTCCAAGCATCAATTTCAATAAAGTGGTGCTCATGCTCTAGAGTTTGTTCAAAGTTTAGCACAATCACCTAATAAAAGGGCTAAATTGATAAGGTCTTCTACTAATAATGGATGTTGGAATTGTGGGGGACCACATTATCAACGAAAGTGTCCTAAAAATAAGAATGATTAACTTCTATAACAATATTAAACTATTGTTAGAGATATGGGAAGAGACCATAGGATTCATGCAACTATGCATAATCATCAAGTTGCACATCAATCTCTAGTTGTAACAACCTTAGTTGAATATATGCATAGGGATTATTAAGTAATATTAATTAGTTAATTAATTTCCCTAATATGGTTTTAATTAAACAATGATTAGCATTAATAATATTAATTAAATATTTATTTATTAATTAATTGTTATAACTTTTGATTAATTATATATCACATTCAATGCCATGGGTAATAAATTTAAGAGGGTTAATAATTTTAATTTGTTTAATTAAATCCTTTACATATGCGAGAGGGGATAAGATATTAATGAAGGGGATAAGACATTAAAGAAGGGGACAAGATATTAAAGGGGGATATAAGGAAATTAATGAGGGGGAGGAGAGTCGGTGAAGGAGGATATGATCAGGAAGAGTCTTATGGGGGAGGATCATTCTTTTGGGAGGAGGAAGAATTTTGAGGGGAGGATATATTTCTGTGGGAGATTTTTCTGTGGAGATCTATGGTGTGAGGAGTTTGGATTTGGGGGTTTTTCATTAATCAAAAGCAGTGGCCACCGGTTTGCTGGGGGTTTGGGGCATGAGGGCCAGGATATCCTTACTATATCCTAGAGCTAGGGAGCTGGATAGGCTGCTCCTAGCTGGCAGGGAGGAAAAATTGGTTTTGGGTAGTGTCTGACACAGTTTCAACTTCAGCATTGGACCAACGGAGCAGTGATAATTAGCATCAGAAGTAGGTACTTTATTTATGAAATTTCTAAGTTATTTTCATGTTGTAGTTAAATTTTAAATTTTGTTGAATATTATATGCTCATTGATGGCGAATGAATTATTTATGTATGAGAAAGAATTTTATGTTTAATTGTATGGAATATTTTGTATTTAATTGAGTTAGGACTCTACACATGGTATCAGAGCTTCAGTTTGAAGCACTGGAGACTTAAGGGCCTATCCACCTACCCTCTTGTAAGAAGGAATAAGGAATTGTTCAGCACTAACCCAAAATTTTAAATAACCCCTCATTGGTTATATTGAAACCCTTTTCCCTGAAATCCTAAACAATCGCTAAATAATCTGTATATGAATATATATATGTAATTGTAAATATAAATTAGGGCCAAGCTCATACTCAAAGCTCCAACTCCACCAACCTGCAAAGAAATACCCAAAAATAAATATCAGACACACAAATCAAAAGGCACCTCTTCTATTAATTTTTCCCCTTTGAAAACCTGCTAACGATAGAAAATTTAAACTTGAGAATAATTATATGGAAATTCCACTGTTTAATAGGTACAATGGTTACCAGACAATTGGAACAAAAAAAACTCTAAGAAAGAAATTGATCCAAGTATGTATGTTGGGATGGCATATATAACACAAAATGTGCTATAACCTTTAAGAGGAACATAAATTGTAAAATGAGGAGAAACTTGTAAAATGGTACTAAATAAATTCGACTAACTAGATTTAAATACACGGGGAGAGAAACTAGGAGCCACCATTATGTTGTTCGGACTTTGTAAATATACACCATAAATAGAATAAATAGCTAACTGATAATCACTGCATAGAGAGAAATAAATCGTTCTTAACAAAATAAAAATTGAATATATTCAAAAACAATTGTAAATAATAAAAATATGATATAATAAAAGTGAGAAACTAAACTATTATGGATCGTCTTCCACGTGCATGAGCTCCCATACTGATTATATTAGAACAACGAGAGCATGAAACCAGTCAAATTTACCCACTTTAATTTAATTAGAGTGGCCACATGAAAATGACTAACGTATCTATCATTACACGGGAAATAAAAATGTATCTATCATTGCAGGATTGCATGTTCTTATTAAAGATTACATGTCCAAATTTCAAAAATTAAAATCACCTAAACATGCACTAGAGTTGAACGGAAAAATATTTTCTTTAACAAAGAATACTTTCTTAACTTAATAATCCCCCGATAGAATACAACTAAATTTCACATAAAAGAACCCTGAAGCAGACTCTTAAGTCAACTTTTCAGATTTTTCTGGCAAAATTAGAATTTCTAATTCAGTAAGACAACTTATTTATTGAGGTCAATTTCATTGAGGAAGAGATTAATTAAGTATACACATCAATTGCCATAAAACTGAGGGGATATACCTGGAAAATTCACGTGATAATGAGCCCGAAATGAATATTTCTTCTGTAATTTTCTCTAGTTACACTTGGAACTGGACAGAATAGTGGAAACAACTATCCGAGGACAATCCTTATGCTCAAGAAACTATGAACTATTACAAAAATCCGTGAGACTAATAAAACAAAGTCGCTCGAAATTGAACTCAAGAAGCTCAGGTAACATCGTTTGGGAAATGGATAAATATCTTATTTTCTTTATTCTGCCTGATTCAGGAAGCCAAGAGTATGCCAAGCATCAAATATTTTTGCAATGTATTTGTCCCAATTTTGAGCAGATTGTGGGCTTTTGGGACCACAATGGATGCCTGCACCACATTTAAGGGTGTGTCTCGATCAATACAAGATTATTTAGATCCATTGATATGGGGAAAATGGTGGGGGGTGTGTGCTCAGGCTGGGATTTGAATTCTCTCCTGTAAATTAAATTCAGGCTTCTTGGGCTTTAATACCATGAACACCACTAGTGCTATCACTCCTACAATAGCAACAACTATGAATATGACCGAGAACACAGAACAAAAACATCTGGTGAAGGAGAATGTGGAAATTAAGGGTTTCCTAGGAACGGGAAAGTGAAAAGAAGCCCTTGGTGACTTCTTATCTGCTTTCTAGATGTGAATACGTATAAGAATTTGAGATGGGATTGACGTGCTTAGAGTCTTCTGATCATTCAATAACAGTTTATGAAAGGGAAGGGTGAAGAAGTCTATGGGGGAATCGATGGCTTTGGGCCGCACATTCCAAGAATCATTCCAAAAATCTGTTCAGTCACTAGAGAAAGGGCATTGTGGATGGTGTTGTGAACAGATGAAAGAGCTACAATGGGATTGGGAACATCTAAAATATGGCTTAAGAGTTCCTGGTCCAAATCGAATCTATGCATAGTGTGCTAAACCAAGATCAAACACCACGGGCCAAGGGTAGCCTGTACACTGTAAATACCAAAAAATAAAAATATAATAACATTGAAATAAAAATTATTGGGCCAAATACCCATGGGTCTGATGTCCAATCCAAGCACCTGCAACACAAGAGAAGTCATAGAACAAAAAAAAAACAACAAAAAAAACCATGGAAATACAAGCCTACGAGTTAATGCAAAACAACACACATAATACAAGCCAACGACCAATTCCAGAAGCCATCACCTGACAAATGAGGAGGAGAAGCCATGAGAGAAGGCCATGGCGGCCGACAGCATAACTCGAACCCTCGCCAGAAGAAATAATAATGAAAATAGGAATTAGGGTTAAGGAATAGTTTAGGGTTTAGGTCGAGGCGGCACTGGAAGAAGTAAGGTGGGCACGTGGAATCCATGCATTCCCACACTTGTTAAATTGTTTTAATTTTTTTTTCTCTTATTTATAAAAAAAAAATATTATGTGTGTTCGTCCAATTTTTTTTTATTATTTTAGTGTAAAAAATAATTTAGGTTAATTTATTTTGAATTAATTTAAAGTTAATTTAGGTTAAATTAGTATAAAAATAATTTTCTAAAGATAATTAAGTAACTTTAAAATTATTAGTGGAATTAAGAATCTTTATATATATATATATATATTTAATTAAATTAATTGTGTTTTTAATGTAAAGTAAACTACATTAAAGTTAATTAAAATGTTAGAGGGTCCATGGGTTTTGAACCCAAGACCATCCACCAAGMGAAGAACCTTAAGGAGAGCACCAACACCAACGTGCCACACATATCACTTTTACAAATAAATTCACATATAAATAGTTTAATTATCAATAGTAGCAAAGTACTATCTTGAAGAATAATCTTCGATTATCCAAGCACCAAGCTCACGAGACCGTAGACACAACTCATTGATCCAAGCGCCAAGTCCCTCCACTCCATTCCACTAGTCAAAGTCAAACACTAAGCTTCAATGCATCGCCTCAGGCCCACTACATCATATGACCACAAGTCAGGAAGCAATACATAACCACAACACATAAGCACTAAGTTCCAATGCCAAAAACCACTCTACAATCCTTAAAGACTCACACCTGTAGCCACCGAGATGTGCAATTCAATGCATATGTACAACACACCTAGGAAATCTCACGAGTCAATCATTAAAGGATAATTAGTTGTAAGAAAAAAGTTTAAAGGACTTAGACTAGGACAAGCGGGAAGGAGGCGACATATGCACTAGGAGAGTAAGAAAGAGGAATTGGTGAGTATGGTGCAAGGCTAGCATAGCTACCGTGCAAGGGAGTCAATAGTTTTATTAGGTGAAGATATCAAGATTAAACACTTAATCCTAATCCTAATCCTAACCCAGCCAATCCCCTAAAGAGAGCAACGTCTGTTTACAGACAAGTAAAGAAAAACTTACGCCTAACCCTGTTTTCTAGTTTAAGGAGCACCAATTTGAAACATCCTTGAACTCACCTTGACAACTTTGGTTGATGCAGGTTAAATAATATAGGATGGTTAGGACTTGATGGAGTCAAGGCAGAGGAGCATCATCACAGGCACCACCAACACCACAAGCACCACCACCACCATCGCCCGAACTAGCTCTCATACTGTGCTCGTTGGAGGCCATAAATGAGACTTTAAAGGGGCGACAACCGGCAGGGACTGAAGTGGAACCCCCACTGTCTGGAATAGATAATCCAGAAGCATCAAGGGATTCAAGGGGAGGACCTCCACCCAAAGACATCACTCAAGAATTGCAGAAGATCAAACTTTCAGAGTTTGTCAAGGGTGCACCAATGAATGTGCGAAAGCATGGTTGGAAGGCATGAAAAGGTGTTTTTCCTTAAGGGGCTATGCGTCCAACTCAAAGGTGAAGATCACAATTTTTTAGTTCAGAGATAGCGCCTTGAAATGGTGGGGAAACCTGGAAAGACAACTGCATCTTACCCTAGACATAATATCTTGGGAACTTTTTGAGGAGAGGTTCCAAAGGAAATATCTTCCAGCGTACTACGAGGAACAACAGGTAGGGGCATTTCATGCCTTAGTACAGGGAAACAGATCTATAGAAAAATATGAGATCATATTTATGGAATTGGTCAAATATGTTTTGTATATGAATAATGACCAATGATAGGCAGAGTGCTTCAACTATGGATTGAACCCTAAGATAAGACGAGTGGTGTGGATGTGGAAAACGTCTTCAGTAGCGGAAGTTGTGGAAAATGCACATTATGCGGAGGAACACATGAACTTAACCGGAGGTACAAGACCGATCTTTCCACATCATCCTGGATTCATGGGAAAGGCCCCTAGGAAATTTCCTAGGGGAGGGGGATCAAGGCCACCTCCATATGGTAACAGATTTTCTCCAAGGACAGTAACCACAGGGATTTCAATGGCAGCGAGTGAAACATCTCGTTCATCACCAACGATGCAGACAGGTCCATGACCATCTCAAGGAACAACAAGTAGGGGCAGGGGTTCCAGGGGAAGGAACTCATTTTAGAGACAGTCACATAACAATGTGCAAGTTCAACCTTGTGTTACCTGTTGGGGATGTGGAGGACCCCATTACCAGTGTGACTGCCTAGAGTTACAATCAAGATTCTCACATAGAGAAGGAAAGGCTCTGATGGGAAGAGAAAGTAGCAACCACCATATTTACACAGTGGTTAATAATCTTCAGTCCGAGCATCAATCCACAGTGGTGGAGTCGTCAGGTATGCTAAATCATATCAATGTTAAAATTTTATTTGATTCGGGTGCGATAGATAGTTTCATTTCACCATTTGCATTAGAAAAGAGTGGGTTGGCATCCTACGAGCATGATGACCTTGAACAAGTCGAGATGGCTTCGAGAAAAAACAAACGGTAGGACCTAGTATTGATAATTGTATAGTAGAACTGGGAGTGTGTACTACTAGGTTGAAGGTATACATCACTGCTCTCAGGGCATATGACCTAATCATTGGAATGGATTGGTTAGAAGCTCATCGAGCTTTGGTAGATTTTTTCACAAAGAGGGTGCTTTTTGTTATTACGGTTTATATAAACTATGAAGGTTAAGAGATGATTGAGACAAGGGTTTTGATTATATGTAGTGGAAGCAATGAACAAAAAGAAGGGAACCTCATTGGATTAGTACCCGATATTGTCAGAATTTAAGGATGTTTTTCCAAACGAGTTACCAGGGTTACCTCTTGAGAGAGAGCTTGATTTTACTATTGAGCTAAAACCTGGTGCTAAACCAATTTCCAAAACTCTGTATCGGATGACAGTGCCAAAACTTTGTGGGTTGCAAATGCAGTTGAAAGAGTTACTGGACTTAGGGCTAATAAGGCCCAGTGTTTCACCTTGGGGTGCACCAGTAATTTTTGTAAAGAAGAAGGATGGATCCTTACAAATGTGTATAGACTACAGGGACTTGAACTGTGCTACAGTGAAAAATAGGAACCCGATGCCACGAAATAGATGACCTCTTTGATCAGATGAAAGGAGCAATGGTATTCTCAAAGATCGATTTGCAATCAAGGTATCATCAGTTAAGGATTAAGGAAGGCGATATCCCAAAAACTACCTTTTGAACTTGGTTTGGACATTATGAGTTTGTCATAGTACCTTTCGGATTGATCAATGCACCATCTGTATTCATGAGTCTCATGAACGACATATTCCAGAAGTACTTAGACTGTTTTGTACAAGTCTTTCTAGATGGCATCCTCATCTATTCCAAGACTGAAAGAGAACATGAGGAACACCTACAAGTAGCGCTGTCCTGCCTTAGGGAGAACAAATTGTATGGGAAGTTTTCAAAGTGTTCCTTCTTCCAGAAAGAAAATCATTATTTAGGTCATATCATTTCTCGCGAAGGAATATTTGTGGACCCAGAAAAGGTTAAGGCCATTATGGAGTGGTCAGTGCCGAAAAATGCCCATGAGGTGAGAAGCTTCATGGGGCTAGCAGGTTATTACCAGATATTTGTGGAAGGATTCTCAAAAATAGAAAAACCCATCACCACTTTGCAACACAAGGGGGTCAAGTATGAATGGACAAAAGAATGTGATAGTGCATTCATCGAGCTTAAGACATTACTAACGAGTGTGCCAATTCTACGAGTGTCGAATATGGAAAAGGATTTCACCGTCTACATGGATGCCTTGAAGCAAGGGTTGGGGGCCGTGCTAATGCATGATGGAGGATTGATAGCTTATGTGTCAAGGAAGTTGAAGAAACACGAAGATATATACATGAATCATGATTTAGAGTTGGTAGTTGTAATGCTAGCTCTGAAACTTTGGAGGCACTATCTCGTGGGGAGAAACTTTGAGCTCAAAATGGACCATCAAATTTTAAAATATCTCTTCACTCAAAGAGATATGAATGTCAGGCAAAGGTGATGGAGTGAGTTTATGAGTGAGTATGATTTTGTTATTTCGTATATCAAGGGAAAGGAAAATGTGATCGCAGATGCCTTGAGTAGGAGACCACGTATATTCTCCTTGGTACCCTTAAAAGTCAGTTTGAGGGAACATGTGTTGACTCAACTCCAAGGAGACAATTGGTATTTAGAGGTTACTTCAAACCTCCAAAGAGGGAGGTAGTTAGATCCAAAGTATGAAGGATATAGTCTGGAAGCAGACGAACTGTTAAGATATCATGGAAGGATGTACATCCCTGAGAATGGGGATATTCGAAACATCATACTGAAGGAATCCCATAGATCACTTTATTGTGTGCATCCGGGTGTGAAGAAGATGTACTCAGACATGAGGAAGCTCTTCCTCTAGGTAGGCATGAAGCGCAATGTAGTCCATTTCGTTTCCAAATGCCTAGAGTGTCAACAAGTGAAAGATGATCACCATCACCCAACAGGCCTCCTACAACCACATGATATTCCTATGTCCAAGTGGGAAGTCATCTCTATGGATTTTGTTGTGGGGTTGTCACTCACATCTCATAGACATAATGCCATTCTTGTGATAGTGGATAAGTTAACCAAGAGCGCTCATTTTATTCCAGTTAGAGACACTTATGATGTCACTAATGTGGCACGCGTGTTTGTAAGTGAGGTTATCCATTTGAACGGGATACCTAAGAAGATCATTTCAATAGGGACTCCAACTTCACTTCTAGGTTTTGGACAAGTTTGCAGTCAGCATTGGGGACTCAGTTGAACTTAAGCATATCTTATCATCCTGAAACAGATGGGAAAACTTAGAGAGTAAATCAAGTCATGGAAGAAATGCTCAGGATGTATGCCATGGATAATCAAACCCAGTGGGAGAAGTACCTACCTTTGGTAGATTTTTCCTACAATAACAGTTTTCATAGCTCCATCAGAATGCCACCCTATGAAGCTCTGTATGGAAGGCCATGCAGAACACCATTGAGTTGGGATAGACTAGAAGACTGAGTAATAGTTGGGCCATAATTGATTCAAGAGATGGAGAAACATGTGATTCAGATTAGGTAGAGACTAAAGGAATCACAGGATAGGCAGAAAAGCTATGCGGATGCACACATGACCAATCGAAGTTATGAAGTGGGAGACTAGGTTTTCATTCGTATCAGACCTAATAAGAGTACCATATGGTTCGGGAAGGGGACAAAGTTGTCACCTCGATTTATAGGACCATTCAGAATCTAAGAGAAAATTGGACCCATTGCCTATCGTCTCATACTGCCACCCCACTTGCATAAAACTCATAATGTATTTCATGTATCTATTTTACTTCATTATGTCGCTGATGAATCACATAAACTAAATTGGAAGGAATTGAAAGTATCGGACATGGGAACTCTCATAGTAGAACCATTACGCATATTGGACCGTAGAGTCCGACAGTGCAGGAATCATCTGGTAGACCAAGTTAAGGTCCATTGGGACAAGTATAGTCTAGGATATACTACTTGGGAAGACGTCAAGACACTACGACGAGACTATCCCTCACTTTTTTGACCACCTCGAGAATATGTTTCTCGAATTTTGGGTGTATGCAACACCACCTTTTGACTTACACAGACAGGATTACCTGAGGCCTATATACTTTATTTTGAATTCACAGTGAAACTTTAGGATGTATGAACATTTATGAATGTTTAAATGTTATTGATGAAGATGTATATAATGCGATCTACTATGTGAATATAAATTTTAAGAATGTTTAAATGTTATTGATGATGATGTATATGATGCGACATATTGTGAGAATGAAAATTTTTATGAATGTTTAAATAATATTAGAATGATGTTGGATATGATGCAATTTGTTTTGGTAAATGATAATCTTATGAATGGGTGTGGAAATTGAATAATGGGATATTATGGGATCTATTTCTAACTTGAAAACATTGATGTTAAGTTGTTGGTACAAGGATACCGAATTGAAATGATGATGGTATGAAATTACATGATGATAATGCATAGAAATGTATGAGTTTGTGTTACAAACTAATCTACAGGTTATGGGCTATGAAATAGCCAGGGAATAATGATGATGAAAGTGGATATCATGACCACTAGCCGAGAAACATTATGGTATGAATATTTGTATGTGAAATTATATTGGTTTGGATGCATTGCTATGATATGTGGACTAGTGTAGGATTTCAGGTGATGAGACTACCCAAAACCGAATAAACGATGACAAAAACCCAAGCAACACGGTGCCACTATATGTTCCATTGTAGGGTCTAGACCCTAGTTATGATTAGGAGGGGTGGAGGCATTTCCCACCATGTATCCTCTGAAACCTCAAGTGATGGGAGGACGATGTTAGCCCATGCTCCCCTAGATGTGTGATGATGACTATCAGTTGCCTGTTGGGGAAGCTTGGTCGAGATAGTGACACTTTCACTTACGAGTTCTATTTGGAGTTAGGTCAATATAGTTGATTCTCCAAGATAGTCTAGAAGAGGAAGGATAGGAATGGAGATGGAAGTAATTTAGGGAGGAAGGATGAGTAGAAATAGTTGAGAAAGTATGGATATTTGTCTTATGGTGGAATTTAATGTTTTCCCTTCTAAAAAGGAAAATGTGCATATATGAATATTCATAATTTCGTAACTAAACCACAGTTGTCTAAATAAAATTGTTGAACCGGATAATTGTAATTAAAGGATTTCTCAAACATTTGATTGGATTATTATCCTTTATAAAAGACTAGTCTTGCTAATTGGATTGGATGCATACCTAAATTACTAAAGGATGATAATTATTGATTATTAGTACATGCATGAGACTTGTATGTACTAGCTACACATGTATTTCTTGTACATGTACACTAATATGTATGAGTTTTATTGGCTTACTTACTAATAATGTCGATTATTTGTTATGAATGTGTGAACCATGTTTCTTTTCCTTTGTACCACGAGATACCTTAACTTCAGGACGAAGTTTCCTGAAGGGTGGGTGTATGCAACAACCCTAGATGAATATATGCATAGGGATTATTAAGTAAAATTAATTAGGTAATTAATTGTCCTAATATGGTTTTAATTAAACAATGATTAGCATTAATAATATTAATTAAATATTTATTTATCAATTAATTGTTATAAATTTTGATTAATTAATTAATTAATTACATATTACATTTAATGACATGGGTAATAAATTTAAGAGGGTTAATAATTTTAATTTGTTTAATTAAATGATTTACGTATGTGGGAGGGGATAAGATATTAATGAAGGGGATAATACATTAAAGAAGGGGATAAGATATTAAAGGGGGAGATAAGGAAATTAATGAGGGGGAGGAGAGTTGGTGAAGGAGGATATGATGGGGAAGAGTCTTACGGGGGAGGATCATTCTTTTGGGAGGAGCAAGCATTTTGAGGGGAGGATATATTTCTGTGGGAGATTTTTCTGTGGAGATCTCTGGTGTGAGGAGTTTCGTTTTGGGGGTTTTTGGTTAATCACAAGCAGGGGGCACCGGTTTGCTGGGGGTTTTGCGCATGGGGGCCAAGATATGCTTATGGTATCCTGGAGCTAGGGAGTTGGACAGGCTGCTCCTAGCTGGCAGGGAGGAAAACTCGGTTTTGGGTAGTGTTTGACACAGTTTCAACTTCAGCATTGGACCAATGGAGCAGCAAGAATTAGCATCAGAAGCAAGTAGTTTATTTATGAAATTGCTAAGTTATTTTCATGTTGTAGTTAAATTTTAATTTTTTTTGAATATTATATGCTCATATGATGGCGAATGAATTATTTTTGTATGAGAAAGAATTTTATGTTTAATTGTATGAAATATTTTGGATTTAATTGAGTTAGGACTCTACACCAGTGCTTAAAACACTAGGTAAATTGAATAATATGGATGTAACTATTCTAATTGATCTAGGTGCAACTGATAGTTTTATTTCTCCTAATTCTTTAGTGAAATGTAAACTGGTGGCAGTAGAGAAAAATGATTT
>ML825914.1:16447-51775 GCA_009831015.1 Picea engelmannii | reverse complement strand
AGCAAAAGGACATGAAATACATTATGCACATTCATGTAATAAGGCAATGCAAGCATGTATGCAACTAGCCCTCTTCTGTCCAATATCTCAAATGGACCACATAATTTGGATGCTAGCTTTGTGAAACTACCCAACTTCAAAGATCTCTTATTGGGATTCACTTTTAAAAGCACATGCTCCCCCACTTTAAATTCTCTATCTTTCATATTCTTATCTGCATAAATGTTTTGTCTTTCTTGAGTTTCCTTTAAATTCTTCTTAATTCTAACCATCTAGTCTTCCATATCCTTGACAAAATTTGGCCCAAGTACCACTCTATCTATTGGGTTGGCTCAACTCATTCGAGTATTTAATTTCCTACCATACAATGCTTCAAATGGGATCATTTTCAATGAATTTTGATACCCATTATTATAGTAAAAATCAACCAAGTGCAAGTAATCTTCCCACTTAGATGGATTATCCATCACATACATTCTCAACATGTCTTTAATTACTCGGTTGACTCTCTATGTCTATCGATCTGACTGTAGATGTTATGTTGTGACAAAGTTTATATTTATACAAAATACTTTAAACAATCCCCTCCAGAAATTTGAAGTAAACTTTGTATCTCTATCTGAGACAATTTTCGTAGGTATCCCATGCAACCTAGCAATTTCCCTCATGTAAATTTTTGCAATATTAGTTGTTGTATGAGTCTCTTTATAGGAACAAAATGAGAATCCTTTGTGAATTTATCAACCATGAACATGATTGAATCATGTCATCTTGTTTTCCTCAGAAATTTAGTTATAAAATAAATGGTTACCACTTCCCACTTCTTCTCTAGAATTGGTAATGGTTATAGCAAACCCCTTGGGTGCCTATGCTCAACCTTCACTCTTTGGCATTCCATACATCTGGAAATATAATCAACAACATATTTTTTCATTCCTACCCAAAATAATTGGCTTCTTATTGTTGTAATCACTTTCTGGTAATCAGGATGCCTGGCATATGGAACATTATGCATTTATTTTACTACCAAATTCCTAATTTCTTCGAAACTAGGAACATAAATTCTATTTTTATGCATAAATAATCCATCTCCCTTCATCTCATATTCTTTAATTTTTTGTTGTACATTTTCTTGCTGTAAACTTTCTTTTACCTGTAGGTAATGTTGATCTATAACAACAACATCTAAAATTGTTCTCTTTAAATCTGACTGATGCATAATAACAATTGTAGCATGCATGAGATGTACTCTTCTACTAAGTGCATAAACAACTTTATTTTCTTTTATTTTGATATGTTTGATGTCAAAATAGCATTCACTTAAAAATTCTATCCATATTGTTTTTCTGGCATTCAAAGTTGGTTGTTCAAAAAGATATTTCAGACCACTATGGTTTGTTCTTAATTCAAACCTCTTCCCCATGAGATAATGCCTCCACATATTCAATGTGTGAACAATGGAAGCAATTTTCAAGTCATGTGTGGCATAGCTCCTCTCATGTTATTTAATATTGCTGGCCTCATAACCAATGTCATGTATATTTTGAGTGAGGACTCCACCAAGTCCTTCCTTGCATGCATCTGTACATACCACAAAACTTTCATTTGTGTCAACAATATTTAAAATAGGAGCACTAGTAAGTAACTCTTTCAGTAGATTAAAGTTCTCTTCACACACAAATTTCCAATAAAATTTAATTCCCTTCTTTTGCAAATAAGTGGTGGGATGATGAATCTTAGAGAACCCTTCTATAAATCTTTTGTAGTAACTAGCTAACCCCATAAAATATCTGACTTCTGAAACATTTCTGGGTGTTGGCCATATTCTAATGGCTTCAATCTTCTCTAGATCCATTGTTATACCTTGTTCTGAAACAATGTATCCCAAGTAATGGATATTTTCTTGGTAAAAAGAACACTTACTAAGCTTGGCATACAATTGATGTTCCCTCAACACTTGAAATCCAAATCTTAGGTGATGTTCATGCTCTTCTTCTAACTTAGAAGAAACAAGTATGGCTTCTTGGAATACTATGACAAACTTATCCAAATAATTTATGAATATGCCATTCATTAAGCACATAAAGACAATTGGTGCATTGTGTTGAGGAAAAGATATGAGATGATCTTACTCAAGCATTTTCAGATCTTTCTTTGCTAAAGCAAGATAGATGGGAATATCACCCTATGTTTATAGCCATCAAAATTTGTATCCTAATTCACAAGTATTGATTACAAGTGATTAGGCTGATTTTTTTGTAGATAAAATCTTGCGGGAAATTTCATTATTTATGTAATTTCTTGAATATAACAGATGTTGAAATAGATATAGAGACATAAGTAAATACACCAAGTCAATAATCAAAATAGATGATACATAAATCAATTGTTTATTTCATTCCAATTCATTAAAATAATTGTTCTCTTTACAAAATTCCCTGAGGAATTTTTGGACAAAATTCAAACTTAGATGTTCCCGATGAATCATACAAAAGGAATTATGACCGAAAGTAAAACAAACTGAACTTTAAAATCTAGATCAGCTTGTCACAGATTGCTTCCCACTCGACTTTGCACAATAACCTTTGTCAGTCATGAAATTTAATTCACAAACAGACAAGTCTACACAGACTATCAAAGATAGATCAACACCTCTGAAAAATGAGTGTCTGAATGATGTAATTCAAACCGGAATCTTGTTGTCTACAATAGGATCCTGCTATCATAAAAGAGAATTAGGCTTCCAATGAATCAAAGAATGAATTAAAACTGAATTATCTCAACAAAAACTCAAAGAGGAGACCTTCGCATGCTTCTCCTTCTATTCTCCTCTTCTTCCTCCTTTTCCTTTTGACTTTAAGCAATAAGAATTAGTTGAAGTACTTGAACTACTTCTTTAGTTAAGTTAACCAAAACTCAACCAATGTTTTAGTTAAGGGGGAAAAGTAATAAATTCGTAATAAGGGTTTTAATAAATAATAACTAGTAGGTGGGACTCCTTGTGACTCCCTTTAGTTCTTTAACAATAATAACACAACTAGTTAATCAAACAAAACATCCCTCCTTGTGACTCACATCATCACTTTCATATTTTGACAATTTATATCAATTATAATTGAAATTATTTCCAAAAATATATTACTCATATATCCAAAAAAGTGTGATGTCCAAAATTTTAGAAGTCAACTATTCTCAACAATTAATAAATAAAAACACTTCAAATCCATATTTTCCACTATGGGAGGCAATATTTCCCTTGTTATTGTTGTCACCCTTTGATATCTATGAATTTTCCTTAGGTTGTGTGGAGCCTTTAGGCCTAATCTCAATGATCACATAAGAGAAATCATCTCTCAAATGCATGCATGAGGACACGGATTTAGCAAAGTCATTTGAGGGTGAGCAGGGGGTGGCAATGAATTTCCTTTGCCGGGGGCATGGTGGGCCTCATTTTTTAACCTTTTTATTGCATGGTAAGACTATATTGGTGAGTGGACAGGGGAAGCTTGGATGATCTGATTAACAAGTGGAGGAGTAGGTAGAGACAAGTTAGGCCGACCATGATGTTGGGAGACTGTCGGGTGGAAAATCTCTTTCCATCTGTTGTTTTCAGGGATATCAAGTTATAGTGAAACATGAGGGGGTGTTGGGATACTAGGGGCCTATGGGGCTTGTAAGGGAGGCCTTTCAGGCCAAGGTTGGACCACTCCTTGCCCAATCCAGTTAAAAAATCCATCTTGAAATAGTTGGCCTAACTCTTGTGAGTCTGCATAAGAGTGTATAGAGAACATTGGCCTTCTAAGGCCCATGTTCCAATTTCCTCTTCCTCTATTACCTCATCCATGACTACCTCTGCTGAAAAATCTCATTCCTGTATGCATTATTGATTAGCAAATAGTTTCTTCAACAACCATACATGACAACTCTTTCAAATATGAAACAAACTTTGTCTCGACAACATATCAGACTAACACAATCCAATCCATACAAATCGTTTGATACTTGTCAATGAGAAGGGGGTGAACAATGGTTTTGGGATATGTGAGGGATTGTATTTAGTGGAAAGTGTTAAAATGAGGGGGAACATATCATTATTATTGCTCACAGAAATCAAACAATCAATTGTATCATAAACCAAAAGAATGTATCACTGTAATTCATTCTTGTGCGATCCTTTAACTTTCATAATACAAAATTTATCTTAAATATAATTAAATTTTAATAACAGGGAGTGGATAGTGAATATGGGAAGATGAGGGGAGTTGTAATGTGCGAAAAGTGAAATAATGGTAGGGAAAAGAACGAATAATGTTCGTAAAACCAATTAAGTAATCCATAAAAACATCTATGTTTTCAATACAAACAATTCCAACACTAATTAAATAACTACTATGTGCAAAAACTTTTCACTGTCCCACACTTGAATCTTCAAAAAATTTCCATTAACACAGTGTATCATCATACTAAGAATTATTATGCCTTTCAACCTTCATGTTAATAGAATTCTTGTTTCTTTTCATTTACTTCTCTTTTTTTATTTAAACAAAATCAAAAGGAACACACAGTCATATTCCCCATCATATATTTCTATAGTATATCAACCACTTCCCATAATTCATAATTCCCCAATTCAAACATTACCATTTAATCCCAATCAACCAATTTACTCAAAAAAATGAGCTACATTATCAGTGCACCTGTCACAACAAAAGGAGGCAGCGATTGTATACCAATTCTCATTGCCAAATACAATTTTCCAACAACATGATCAAACAAAGATGAAAAAATACTCAAATCCTTTGTCATCACCATTAAACAAATTTATGATAGTCAACAAGATTGGCATAGACCCCCTTCACTCCAAATGTCTTCTCAACCTCCTGGTATAGGATAGTTCCAAACACTCAGCTGAATTAGCTCTTCGGGCCCCCTGCTGGAACCCAAAACAAGTTACACATGCCCCCTTTTCTCCAAAGGCTTAGGTTCTATGGAACCATTGGGCCCTCTCCTTAGCATCATTAGAATCTCAAACAATGGGTTCTATCTCTTATTTCTAAGCCCCTTTCTTTCACGTGACCAAAGACTACAACCGTGGACCAACTCCCTTCATGACTCCGTACTTCAAAACTTTTTCGAACTGCTTGCTCCCTTTTTCCTGATTTCTGAATTGGTGAATTCTCTAGGACTAGATCTATGGTCCTTTCTCTCCTTTTATGTGGCCTTGGACTATGACTTGACGCTTATCCCAAATGGTTTTTTGGGACTTTGTGCTTCAGGAGTCTTCACACCATTCGACTCCATATCTCCCGATACCTAGATTGGTGAAATCACTTTACTCAGATCGACGATCGTATCTGCTTCACAGTCAAAGACTGTGATTTCTTCTTTGGAACTTTGAATCTCCAAGTTCTATGTAATGGGAGCTATCTTCTCTTCCTAGGCCCCCTCTCACATGACTTCGGGCTATGACCCGGGGCACAACTCCTGAGCGTTTTGAAAATTCGCACTTCACGAAGTTTTCACTCTGCTCCTTGCAAATTCTTCAAATCAAGAATTTGTGAATTTGTTTATATGTTTGCATGTGTCCTTACCAGCACCAATGACTAGGATAAAATCCTCTCTTCATAATTTGGGAGTTACATTTTCTACTCCACATAGATCTTCTGGACCCTTCAATCTACTACCACCTATCAACCTTGACAATGAAAGGTCTCGATTGCCTTCAAGACTTTGGGACTTCACAAGTCTACTTCTCCTATGAAATTAAAAGGGTTTAAGCCTCATGAACGTACCTACGGATCCAACGATTATTGATCCACATGCTCATATCTAACGACTAAGATATGTTCTCCTTGGTGCTCATTCCTTGTTGTCTAGACTCTGATATGAGGGTCCAGATTCTTCACAGTTCTCGACCCAATGGCCACTGTCGCTCCTCCTCCTGATATTATGCTTGCTCAATTATCTAAGGTACTTGACACTATAGTTCCTTAGAATAATTTTGGTACCCTCCTAGCACACTCTGTGCTCGACCTCCTGATCTTGTAAAGTGAAACTTTTTTACTTTCGGTGCACTCCTTATGCTTAACTTTCCTTAAGATCGCTCTCTTTCAACACTTCATCTGAGTGTTGGCCTGGTGCACCCCTTTCACAGGTGTTGTGCCTCTTTTGTCACCTAAATGAGAAAAACAGAGGTTCTTACAAGCTTAGTTGGGTTAGCTAAGTAAGACAATAGTAATGGAAAGGGTTAGAAGAATAAACATAAAATACTAAGATAAGAATTAAACTAGGGAAGGAAAAAACAATTAAACTATTGTGCATAAGGACATAAGAACAAGAAACAAACAAGACTCATGTAACCAATGGAAAGGATTGTATTAGTTAAAAGAAAACATTAAAGAAAAAGGGGACTTTGGGCCCCTTCTTCCTCCAAGGGAGGGCTCTTGGACCCCCAAGATTGAGCTCTTCTTACAACTTGAAAACTTGAAAGAAATGGAGAAAGAATCCCAATCTAACCTTTCAAATGAATTCCTTGAAGATGTAGTGCACCCATGCCCTTGTTTTATAGCACCACTTTGAGGTATTGTGCAACCAGCTTTTAGTGTGAAAAGGGGTTGTTTAGGGCACCTTTAGGTCTTTGACCAACCACCTAGCCAGATCCAACCAAGATTTGGATATCAAATCGACTTGGAAGTTGAACCAGAAGTGGGTGGGAGGCCAACCAACATCATAAATGTGTCATTCTCAGGTGTGTGCAGATTTTAGCATCCACAGTCGCGCATCATGCGCATGTGTGTTTTTCCTTCATTTCTTGATGGCACATGTGTGCACATGACCTATATAGTCATAGTGCATATTGATTTTATAACTGATTGTATAGTTTTGGACCTTCTGGAAATGATTTTTTGGTAATTTTGGTTCATGGGTGAACTAATAGATGTTTGAAGATGTTGGATTCCTGTAACCATTTGCGGACAAAATTTCAGAGATAACAGATGCCCCCTGATGGATGAGGTTAGGAGCATACGAATAACCAAAATTCATCAATGTTTCTTCTACTGAGAGTATTGTTGTAAGAAAGAGCGATAGTGAGAGTATCAAGAGTGACCCGTTGGAGGGAGAAGGGAACCTATAGGACCCAACCTTTCACAAGGTGTAGAAAATAAATTGTGTACAAACGAGGTGGGCATGCCCCATGCTTGTGTCATGTAACTCAAAAAAAGGGGTGTTGTAGAGTAACTGAAACTGTGTGTTGATGTAGACAACTACAATTCCCTCAGGGGAAGTTTTGATAAAGGCAGAGGACAATTCAGATGAGGAACAATACTCTGAACAGTAGGCAATGACACCTGTAAGAAGTATCATGGATTATGTGGGCATTGATAGCCAAACAAAGTTCAGAGGTCTTAAAAAAATATAAAAAAAAACTTCAATAGTCGCAAAGTAAGACCCATCGTAGAATGAGAAAGTGTTGAATTTGAATGTTATGGGGGTCAATGATAGTATAGATAAATGATGGTTCTCCCTCTGTCATCTAAGACTCCTCATTGTAAATGTAATGAGAGTCAAGATATTGTCTCCCTTCTAGAAAATGTGTTGATGTCAACAAAAAGGGAGATGTGACTCCAAGAAGCAACGGGCTTCGTGAAATCCACTAGCTTATGTCAATAACTGAGGAGGTACATGAATGAATTCAAGATTCATGGAGACTCAAGACTTCCCTTGGTTGGGAATATATGCGAAGTATAAGTGGATACAACCATTCAACTAGGTTGAGTGTCAGGGGGACAACAAGATGTGGGATAAGTTGTACCAGAGGCGGGACAAAGTGAACAAAATCAGAGAGCAAAGGTAGGTGGCATGTGGGATACTCAGAGTTTATGGACTATGTCAACAAGAGTACGTGATAAGGAATGCCCCAACCAAGGGAGACATGGGTTGTGTTTGCCAAAAAGGAAGGAGGTTGCCAAAGGTGATGACAAAGAGCTATGTAAAATGTTGGAATCAAAGGCTTAGTTACAAAAAGAATTAAAAAAAATCAGTGGGGATAATAATGCAGATATAGAAATGGGTGCCCCAGTGTAAGATGGATTGGCCTGAGGATGGCACAAGTTGGTTAAAAAACAAGTGGGGGGTTGGGGCCCCATAGGTGGGTTTTCTATAGTAGGGAAATGTATGGAGGGAAATCTGAATATGCAAAAACTGGCAGTGGATGAAAGGGATGGAAAATGATGTTGCATGAGTGCAGTCAAAATAAAAACAGGAGGAAGTTCCCTGGGAGTCCATTTGGTAGGCTAGCAACATGAGGAGAAGGAGTATGTGGTTTATTTGTGACATTATGTAAGACTATCAAGACTCCCATCCCTAAACGTTGAAAAAACATGAGTGTCAAAGTGCCAAGGGGAGCTATGAATGGGACAATTCATGTGGGGGAGAGTGTTATCGGGTTACAGTACCCAAAATGCAGTGGAGGTGACAGTATTGTAGAGCCAGATATAGGGATCCTAAAGGAAAATTTCAGAGGGTGTGATTGGAGATGAAATTGAGATTCAGAGGGAATGATTACATGCCAGTGTCAATTATATAACCAAAGGGGTTGCGTTGGTGTGTGATGATGAAGTACCTGCACACATGAAAACCAAATACCCGACGTGAACAATATCTGGAGATAATCGAACATATAACCGTTTATTTGATAATTTTGAACATGAGCATGTGTACCTGAATGGGGCATGGAAAAATGGCTCCCTAGGGGATTTCTTGATGTAGATGATGGGGTTTTGATCCTGTGGCTGAAGACGGATCGAAAAATGGCCTCTCAGAGCTCCCAGAATTGAGTCTGGAAGTTTGGAAAAAAGGGCCTATATATAGCTGTGGGGCCCACATCGCCACCTCATTTGTACTTCCTGCTATAGTGGTTATAGAGGAGATTGCATAGTAGATTCAGATATTCCAGGAGTGCGAGGAAGTCGATCTGGGAGGTGCGAGAGTCAGGTTAGTGGTTTCATCCTCCTGTACAGTAGCTAGGTGTCAATTTTTGGGTAGGGTTGTACTGATGGTCGTACGGTGGATTTTTAGGGTTGTAGCCCCACAAATGTGCGGGCAATCGATGGCAACCCACGCACAAATGCATGGATGTAATGGGCACAACCATGCAGGGAGGAATGCTATTTGGGAAAATAGGTATGCATGGGGTGCGTGCTTGTCTGAAACACAACCACACATATGTGTGTGTCTGTGTTGCTGACAGTTGCGCATGAGTGCGCAACTGTGTGTTGAACAGGCGTGCACCGAATTCACACTTATGGGATTAAAAGGAATGCACACATGTGTTCCTGTGGTGTAAAAAGGTGTGCATGGGTGTGCACCTATGGGGAAAACAACCATGCCTTTGAGGCAAAGTTGAGGGTGAGAAAACTTATTTCCCTTTTTTTTTTTTTTTTTTTTGAGATTTTGGTGTTTTTGTGATGGTCGATCAAGTACTGTATATGTGGATGCAAGTGATCATTTGGGACGATGTCAATCCATTAGAGAGAGAGGGACTAGGCCTGACTGAGGGAGGCTATGAGGGATGAGGAGTCGGCGGTTCGTGATGCTTTGGCGGCCTGTGGGATGCTAAAGTTTTTTGAGTGCCCACTATTGAGGGCACAGGAGTATATACTGCAATTCCTGATCTCGATGTGGAGTATGGAGTTGCATTTTTTTATTATGTGTGGGAAGCACTTGGCATTATCTAATGAGGAGGATGTCTATTTCCTGGCTGGGCTCCCTTTTTGGGGAACCTTGCTACTGTCCAAGCCCGTGGTAGTTGGAGAGGGGCAATTGGCTACCCTTTCCTAGACATATTGTTTGGGAGAGGATTTTATGTCTGGGTCAGTGGTGAGGATTGGGGCAATGGATGCCATGGTAGATCATTGCATGGCAGCGATTGTTGTGAAATTTTATGGGTCGCTCGCGACTCAGTGTATCAGTGGTGGTTAGTTGAGGATCATGCAGCGGGTACTAGGGCGTGAGCATTTCACCTGGGGCTTGATGTTGCATGCCAAGATGGTGGGACAGTTCTCCAGGTGTCAAGCGGCTGACTCAAGGGATTTTTCCTTTGGATCTATCCTGGTGGCTTGGGTTTTAGAGAGGGTGACAATGTTGTGCACGAGAGTTTTGTTAGACCCGCTGAGAGTGTGAGAGTCGCGACTGCGATAGTGGTCGACGATTTTTGTTTGTCATGGGGGTGGGAAGGGTGGCCACTACTTCATGGATGAGGCTACATAGGTGTGGCATCAGATGCCATAGATCATATTGTAGTTTCCATACAATGGGATAGATTTTCGTGATGACCCTGAGATGATATTACCTCTGAGAGAGGTATTCGATCGTCGAGGTATGATGTGTTGGTTGTTGGTTTTCTTGATTTTTTTTTAGATGGTATAGAATATGGTTTATATTTGTATGGATGTTGATGCTATCATGTGTTTGTTTTCATATAAGTGGGACCACATGGACGAGAGGTTGAGCTGATCATAGTGCCAACCCGCCAGGGGCCTATGAGACCACCGCGGGGAGAGTTGTGAGCAGGTGAGAGGCGACGTCGAGAGGATGTTGAGGCGAGGCCCAGTGATGATGATAGAGTGGCCCAGAGACCTTGTTATGATGACCTCGAGGTAGGGCCGCCACATGCTCCTCCGACCGAGGCTGGGGGAGAGTTTGATGATTTTCGTCGCTGACTAGAGGTGCTTCTATAGGGAGTGTCCGAGAGGATGTGGGTATGGATCTAGGATGAGCAGATCCTGGAGCAGTGTATTTGGCTATTGGTAGATTCGTGGACCTTGATCCGCAGAGTAGCTATAGTCGGAGCTGCAATGACTGGACGGTTGCCTCCAAGACCTTAGGGACCTGGATCTGGTGGGGTACCTCCGCTAGAGGGAGGGCCTGGTGCTGGAGCACTAGAGGTTCCCTAAGGGATGATAGATATGTAGTTGTGTATCTAATATAAGTTGGTGAGCCTATTTTGTATAGTTGTGACATCCAGTTGTGTATTGGTAGGGATGAGATGATTCACCTACCTATGGAAGATGTACTATTTTTGTAAACACTTTATGACATGTGGACCAATATACATATGTATATATATATATATATGGATATACATTTTTGGATCTTTGTGCACATGTGTGATGTGTTTGTTGTTGATGATTTTTTTGATGTAGTGGATGATGTCTAATCTATATGCTATGACAAACTTCAGATGGTTTATGTGTATGTGAAAATGTCTTGATGTGATATATGCCAATCCAGTATAATGTTAGCCATGGTATCTTCTATTTGATTGAATTGTCTTTGGATATGTATAAATGTAATGGAATCAATATGTCAAGATAAAAGTCTAACCTGTATGTATTTGCGAAAGAGGCAAGGATCACGGACACAGTATACCTTGTTGAGTTGGAGGACGACAAGTTTGGAATCTAATAAGATGTTAAGGTGACAAATATGGTGATGATTGGCCTCAATGAGCAGACCAATGAAGGTAGTGTACTCTTCTTGATTGTTGGTGGTTGAGCCTAAACATATGTCGTTGGTGTGGAGTAGGTCATGTGAAGGCGAATAGAGGGCCCAAGCAGCAGAAGTGATATTCTTTGTCTAGCAGCTAGCTCCATCAGCATAACCGATATGGTAGGCTGATGGAGGTGGAATATGTCAATAACATGAGTGATAGATTAGATGGGAGGTATGGATAAAAGAAGACTAAAGCCTCTACAAAAGACGTACAAAAAAGAAAAATCCTAGTGTAGTATAGCTATGCTCAGGCGTAAAATTTCTTTAAGTACAACCTGTTGACGGGTTCCTTGAGAGGATGGCCTTCGGGGGAGGCCAAGATGTATGCGCCTTTAGTGAGGCAATGTTGGATGATGTACGGTCCATGATGTTATAACCCTATAATTTATAGGATCAACTGGTGACTGCAAATTTTATCCTTTTATTGTTTTGGTTGTCAAATGATTTTTCACTCTACAAATAATTTGAGAAAAAGAAAATAAAAGAAAGAAAAAGAATAAAAGAGGGCATAAAAGAAATTGGATAGAGCCCCATGCAATAACAGTGACTTCATTCATATAGTTTAAACATGGCCAAGTCCTTTTAAATTGATGTTGATAGGAGTAGTGAACAAGCTTGGCTAAACTGTTTAATCTTAGCCAAGCAAATTAGGTTAGCTAGTGAATAAATTTGACCAAATTCCCTAATCTTGGTCAAATAACCCTAGGATAGAGTAATTTCTTAGTCCAACAATTTAATTTGGGCTAAATGTCATAGGTAATTAGGTTAGAGCATAGGGTAGTTTTCTTTATCTCAATAAAACAGGCATAATAATCGATGTTGAACCCTATCTTTGATGTTTGAAAGTTGAATGTCTAACCCCATGGTGATAAAAATAGGGAAATCTTGGACAAACCCACTTAAAGAACTTATCCTAAGTGTTCAGAGAAAATATGAGTTTGCGCTCACATATTAAAGACAACGCATAGATAAACGGCTAAGGTGCTAGCGCTCAGATCTACGGTTGATAAGCTTTTCCAGACCCCCCCCCCCGACTATTCTACCTTTAACGGTAGGGGGGGTATGGAATCATGTATAACAAAGGTGCACATATGAACGGCTGAGGTGTCAGCACCTAGATCCATGGTTGATATNNNGGGGGGGGGGGGGGGGTCCGGAATGGAGTGCTTCTCTGGTGCGCCCCATCCTCTATCCCCTTTCTGACATATCCCCCATCACCCCATGACATCATTCTCCACTTTTTCCCCTAAAGGTCTCGTCTCATTACTCTGTCAGTCGATTCCCCCTGTTCACCCGTTACAAGTCCCTTCACCATGGTCACTTCCCAATCAACACCTGCCACATCACCCAGTCATATTCTTCATTCATTGTTACCTACCATCTCATGCTCCAAAAGACCCTTTGGCCATTTATTACTAGCTAACTTATTTGTTATCTCGTTGATCTATCCCCTGCACCCAACAGATATCTATTTTCTCAAAACCACTCTTTCCGCTCATTGTCCCACTATTTACATTGTCCATCGCACCAGAAATTTTTTCCCTGTCTCCTCTTCGTTTCATTCAACCGTCCAAAACCACAGTCATCCCCACTAACATTTTGTTTGACTTGCAGGTATTTTCATAGTGATGGTTCCAAAATCAAAGAGAGAAAAATCCAAGGAAAATCCTTTCCTCCCGCCCCCTGTCGACCTCGACAGGATCCATTTGGCTGACAAAGATCATTTAATCACAAACACCAGGTGCAAATTTGACTTCGTGGATTTGCAGTCTTGGCTAAAGGATGTTTTCTTAGATCAGAGTGATGAAATTGGGCTTTGGGAATCAAACCTTCCTATGTATCTTTTCCCCTAGGTTCACCATTTCCCTGAATTTTCCCTCAAATGCCAGGCTCATTACATCCCCAACCAGAGAGCCATACTATCTTTATCAGGAGAAAATATTTTCTTCATCACACCTGAGGCCATTGATTAGATGATGCAGATACCTAGAACTGAATCCTCCTCCCCTTTCAATCTTGAATTCATCATGGAGCTATACCAGAAACTATCATTCCCTCAGAGAGCCCAAATTTTCAATCTTTTCCTCCCTTAGGCTGCTCAGCTCCCCAAGACAAATTCCCCATACCCTTCCTCCATGTTCTCAGTAAAGGGAAACAAAATCATTTCGTCGCTCTGTGCTCTATTGGGTTATTGTTCCAACCAATGGGTGGATGAACCCATATTGGGTTTTCTGTCCATTTTCTCCATAGAAGAAAGACCCACCATGCAGTTCAACTACAGTACTTTCCTGGTGAACAATATCCATGAGAAACTCTTAAATTTCACCTCAGAAGGCATGTTCCGGTATTCCTCAATATTGGCCTACATGTTCACTTACTTTCAAGTGGACAGGTTCTCCTTTTCAATGCAGAAAATGGACAAGGATGAGAGGCCACAGGAGGTAACAGCTTGGACTTCACTACTCAGACAAAATTCAACAGAGTTCAGTTTCAAATAGTTTATCAAGAAGTTCTACCACCCTATGGTGAGCATGCTCAATGGCAGACCTGAACCAAGAATAAATGAGGAGATTTAGATTATTTTACACTTCTCAGACCTTTCAAAGACTAGAGACTGGTATCTTTACCAAAATCACACCAAGATCAGAGTATATGGATGCTAGTTGGCTCCATACAAATTTCCCAAGTATCTACCCGTGAGGATATTTTCCCTGGAGTATATAAGGCAAATGATTAACTCATATGACATACATTTTGTGTCTCTAAAAAAGAAACAACAACTTAGAATTAAAGGGAAAATAGGGTCTTTCAACTGCCATAGCCGAGGCACTGGGGAGGAAGTAGACAGAATGTTGAAAGAAATGAAGTTTTTTGTTAGTTTCATATGGCACTATGATCCATGTGGGATAATTTATGAGATGAGGATTAAAAATAAAAATGTCCCATATGTTCATACACGCAAGCCTAAGATAGAGAAGTTCATGAATCAAATAGAATGGGAGTTGAACACTCTGGTCGAGATAGAAAAACAGGACCCTTCGATCATCATCTCACAGACTAATACACCACAGGTTCCCAAGGAGAAAAGACCTAGGAAGGATACTTCACCTTCCATCACTGAAGTCTCAGCTGAAGATTTCCAATTACAGACCAAAAGGCCAAAAACTAGTCTTACACCTAACATAGCTGGTGAAAAGGAAATCCAATCCACTGTAACTATGAAATATGATTGGTCACTTCTAAGCACAAGCGGCAAGCAAATCATGTTTACCGTTGTGCCTAAGAATCCCATGAGTACTCCACTAGTCGACCAATTGAGTAAAGTAGGACCAAAATTGAGTGTTTTTGAGAAGTATGACCTGATCAAAAAAAAGAATCAGACACTGACCAACAATACTTATGCTCAGTTTTGGAAGCAGACATCAATGGCACAACACAGACTGTTGTCTGCATTTGATACAAAAAACAGTAGAATGCACATGGTGTTTCTACAAGCACAGGTGCCCGACCCCAAAGAAATCACTGATTACAAAAGGGAAACATTCAAGTTTCATACTAGGGATGTGCATCCTGCTGATCAAATGGATCTGCACAGGAAAAATGGGGAAATGATTTTCTCCACATTGGAAAATGCTTCTACTGTGGCCACTAAATTATAGGTATCTCTAAACAATGTCCAAACATAGCTGAAATTAGAAAAGATATCATCCTTTGCAAAGGATAACAGAATTAAGATGTTGGAAGAATTGGTCCTCAAGATCGGGTATGACCCCTCAAATGTGAAAGAAGTTGAGGAGATGCTTAAAAAGAAAAATGTCAATATAGCCTCTCTGAGGAAATAGTTGAAACTGCCACCAACGGAAGATGCACGGACAAACGAGATAGTTGAGATAGAAGGGGAAAAAGATGAGATGCTCAAGTTGATCATGGAGCAGAATGCACAGTTGAAAGAAATGGAAGTAGAACTGGAAATGTTATTGAAAGAGAAGGAACAATAAAATCCTATGGAAGTCATTCCATTGAGCATAATTCCACTCACAGGAGTAAGCATAGCATCCTCAGTAGAAACTCCCTCAGCAAATCCACTGACAACTTTGGAGAAGATAGTGGAACTGGCAAAATCCGTGGAAGAGATGAATTTTCAAGAGACGGAGATTAGTAGACTTAAAAAGGAGGTTGAGAACCTTCAGGAACTCAAATATTCTTACCAAACCAGTTACTCCAAGGAGAAACAAACATCAGACAAGCTCAAACAGGAATTGCAATAGCTTCAAAAGAAAATAGTGGCAGGCAAAACACTTTTTGAGGTCAAGAGGGTCTTGACCAAAAGAGGATTGATGCTACAACTAGAGGAAAAAGTCCAGACTATGGACATAGGAGTGAAAAGATTTTTCAGAAAAATTAAAGATTTGCAAAAGAAAGGTCTCCCTAGCTTAAGGGTCATAAATGACAAGTTAATGACACTTTCTGATTATAAAAAGAAACTAGCCACCATGGCTAAAGATAGTTCAAAATTCTTTGGAATACAAGGCAGTATCATAGGCAAGGTGTTCTTAGAGGCTTTCCAATCAGACATCAACATACATCACGAGATCCAGTACATTTTCATCATCAAACCAAATTTTTCCAAGTATACAGAGATGGATGAAGTATACCAAAGATTGTTCAAAGTCGGTGTTCCCAGTAACCTTCGATGGGAAGAGTTATGCAATCTGATCGAGTAGAATATGAGGTGTCCAAGCTCAGTCAACTATCCAATCAGACGAGGTCATGTAGAGGACTCACCAATGGTTTATCCCAAAAATCAACATGAAGATTTCAACACATCTTCAAACAGTTCCTAAATTTTTGTATCTTGTTGAGTTAGTTAGCTAAATTTAGAATTTGCCATGTCCTGATCTTTAATGACAGGATCATATGTAATTTTTTATTATAAATACTTCAAACTCTGAAGCACTGAGGGTTGATATTTACACCCTGTAAGATAGAAAGACTATAATTTTTATCAAGAGATCTTCAAGTAATACAAAGGGACGTTTCACGGGATTCTCGCGTGTTATTCATTGGTGATGTTTTCCTTTCTATGTTAAATGTTTTTCTCCCTCAGTTATCATATTGTTTTCTAATCTAATCTTTTAAAAGTAGCGCATGTTGCAGGATTTATCTTTGTATACCTTGTTTCCAGCTTTGAAAGATCTTAATGTTTATCTTTCTAATATTACAGTGAAGAAATTCTTAAATGCTTCTTTACTTTAATTTATATTATCATATTTTCTGCTATTCATCATTTTACTGCTAAAGAATCCAATGAATGCATTATCTTGCCCTGTGAAAAGAATCTTTTAATTTCTGTTTAGACCTCTATATTTATAACGCAGACCCCATAGCCCAATGGAAGCATAAAACCCTTTTCAGCCAGCTTAACAAAAACAAAGACAAACCATTCAATCTTATTTTATTTAACTAGCCTAATATCTCAAAGTTAAAACATAGATAAATCATACAGAGAGATCCCTCTCTGAAACTAGTAGGGCTACATTCCAATTTCGAAGTGGTTGGATAAAGTCATCTCTTGTAAATTTCTTCTACTCTGACAACCTATGGGAATTTACAGAGAAATAAAACATTCCACAGGGACTTGAATTTTCCATGGCCAAAGGTATCGTGAGCGATATCGTAAGAGAGGACGAGGTCTCCTTCGTTAAATGAGTGAAGGTTGACATGGCGATCAAAGGTAGCCTTTGATCATTTTTTGGCTGCTTCATTGTTCTGTAATGAAGATCGATGATATTCATCCATGGATTCTAAGTTCAACAAACGTTGCTCTATTAGGGCAGTGTCGGGTAATATCTCAAAGCGGTGCGTAAGGTGAGAATTTCGCACTTGATGGGAAGAGTGGTCTCAACCTTGTGGACTAGATGAAACGGTGTAAATCCAATGGCAGTTTTTACTATTGTGCGATAATCCCAGAGCATAGAAAATAACATATGATGCCAATTGATTTTACGTTTGTTAACCATGTGTTACAACATGGTTTTTAAGACCTTATTAACTACTTCTACCTATTTGTTGGACTGAGGGAAGTATGGTGAGGCAAACTCGTTGGAGAAGCCTAACCGGGATGAGAGTTCCATGAAAATCTCATTCTCGAAATGTTTCCCATGATCAGAGACTAGTTGGAGTGGTACTCCAAAGAGGGATATGATGTGGTTAAAGAAAAAAAGTGTTGTTGTGTCAGTGGTGTTGTTGGAGGTAGGCATGGCTTCATCCCACTTGGTAAAGTAATCAACTGCAACGATTATGTATTTGTGTTCGTTTCTAGATGTAGGATTGCAAGTCATGAAGTCGATGCCCCATTTATAAAATGGACCAGTGGTGATGACTGGGTGTAGAAGAGCAGGTGGTACACATGCTTTGTTGGCATAAAGTTATCATTTATCACATCATTTCATGGCATGGATGCAGTTGTGAAATAATGTAGGCAAAAATTAACCTATGCAGATGATTTTTTGATCGATGGACAGTCCTAAGAGATGGCCTCTGCAAGCGTCGTTGTGGCAGTCGTTCAAGACTATGTCGGCCTCGTCAATGATTAAGAATCGACAGAGTATGGTTTCAAATCCTTGATGATATAAGATGCCCCCAATGAGGCTATAGAGAGGTTCTCGGTGATGAATATCACAACGATCATCTCTGAAGAGGTGGTTTCCAAATTTTTGTGTTTGGAGATAGACAAGAAGATCGCCATACCAAGGGTCATCTGAGGGGATAAAAAAAGATGTTCATCAGGGAGGTTGGTATTGACCGGTGGACTGGTAGTGTTTGAGGGAAAAGTTGTGATAAGTTCAGCGAGGATGAGAGATTTCTTTCTCTAGGGTGTTGAAAATTCGAGATCATATTCCTAAAGGATGATGATCCATCGAGCAAATTTACCGTTAATTTGTTGACGAGTGAGAAAGTATTGCATGGGGTTGGAATCTACGATAACTTTGGTAGTTCAAAGCAGAATGTAATGGCACAATTTTTGGAATGCGAGGAAAACTACGAGGGATGTATTTTCTTCGTGATTGTACTTCAAGGGTGTTCTTGAAAGCTTTTTACTAATGTAGTAAATCACATGCTCACGAGCGTCATCCCCTATTTGGAAGAGCACTTTTGCTACTGAAACAAATGAGGCTGATATGTTCAGGAAATAAGTGTGGTTATAGTTAGGTGGACTAATCAACGGGGAATTGTAGAGAGCTTATTTGAGATCATCAAAAGAAATTTGGGCATGTTTATCCCATTGAAATGGGATGTCATGATGAAGTAAGCAAAGGAAGCCATGTGCGTGGGTAGCGTAATCTGGGACAAAGCATTGTAAAAAGTTGGCTTTGCCTTGAAGGCTCTGTAGTTGGTGTAAATTCCATGGGGGTGGAATTTATGTGATGGCTTGGACTTTGAGGGGGTCCACAGTAACACCACATTGGGAAGCTATGAACCCAAGAAGGTGCACGGCAGTGACACATAATACGCAGTTGAGGGGGTTCAAGAGGATAGTGTACTGACGACACTTGTGGAAGATGATTCATAGATCATTGAGATGCTGAGTACGTTTCTTAGATCAAGTGGTGAGGTCGTCTAAGTATGCGAGGATGATATGAGCTAGATCGTGCAAAACATGTGTCATAGCCCGTTGGAAAGTGGCACCGGCATTCTTGAGGCCGAATGGCATGTCACGATATGCAAAGGTGCCCCAAGGAGTCGAGAATGTGGTTTTGTACTGATCAGTGGGGTGAATTTCGATTTAGTTGTAACTAGAGAAACCATCCATGAAGGACAAAGCCTCGTGACCTGTGCAATCATCAATTATTTGTTCGATGAAGGGTGTTGGAAAGTTGTATTTGGGACAGGCGTGATTGAGGTCATGGAATTTCGTACAGACACGGATAGTGCCCTGTTTTTTGTTAACAGGGACAGGGTTGGAGACCCATGACGTATAGGCTATGGGGTAAATGAACACTAGAGTGCGTAGTTTGGAAATATCAACTTTGATGGCCACTGCTTTGGATGGGTGTAGCAATCATTTTTTTTGGCAGACAGGTGTGATATCAGGCCAGGTGTGTATGCGATGTTTGACAATAGAAGGATCAAGGCCAGGCATCTTTGTGTATGAACATGCAAAAATGTCTCGGTATTCCTGGAAGAGGGATTTGTAGGCGGTGAGTTATTTTGGAGAACATGTAGCGCCAATGGTAATTTCCTCGATAATTCCATATTTGATGGAAATATCTATTTTGATGGTTGGGGATATATTGGCCATATTTACTTGAAATCATTGAGGGCAGGAATAGGGTTATTGAACGAATCTATATGCCCTGATGGGAGAAAATATTTTTTTTTGACTACATATATGGGGTGTTGGTTAGGAGGAATGAAGGCGTCCTGTTAAAGAAAGAGAGATATGTGGTGGAGAGCATTCCATGGGAAATCGGGGGTAGTTAACTCCTTGAGAATATCTTCATCACAATGAAATTGGCATGAATATAGGGGATCAAGAGGAGTGACCTCGGTGACTGTGGCGTTGTCTCCTTCTAATAAAGATGTAGGGGGATCGATGGAGGGGAATTGCAATGGTTCGCTTGACATAAACCAAATATCTAGATATTGTGGGTTAAAAATGGTAGTCGGGCGTAGAATGTTCGTGGGGAAATGAATTGGAGAATTGGGGGGATTTAGGGGTAACTCCTCATATAAATCATCTAAGAACCATGGGGGAGAAGGGAGTGCCTTAGGTTTTGGTGGGAAGATATGAACCATATCAATTGATGGGGTAAGGGTATTTATCGAGTCTGTGGNGGGGGGGGGGGGGTATGATTTTGAATAGGGGCCAGTTGACAATGCTTGTATTCAATGATCATAGAACATTGATATGTGAAATGATCAAATGATTCACATAGAGAGAAAGGAAATCTCATGCATTCATTGGCTGAGGTTGTGACATAATGGATGTCAGTGACAGGAGTTGGGGTGAGTGTTTGTTGAAATCTCTAGCGTATAGCTGTTAGTTTCTATCAGAATTGAGGTAACGCTGGACAGTGGTGTGTGTAATGGTCATATTCAAAAAAGATGGTGCATGCAAATTTGGTTCGCAGTCCTCTGTTACTTATGTTATGTGAGATAGCGGAAATACTGGAGGAAGCAACGAGTAGTGGTGGTGCTTGAGCGATTTGGATGAGATTACGTAACTTGGGGAGAGATGGGAATTTTTTGGTGGGGTGTCTGTATTTCTCGCATAGCGCACAAGGAGGTTGGATGTATGGGGGAAGTGGAGTTGTGGGCTCCTTCTTCTTTCACCTGCCCCTATCTGTAGCAGGGGGGTTAATGAGTGGGGGTGTAGGGGGTATGGTGGGAGTGAGTATGGGAATATGCATTGGGATTCCTTCTATTTGGGAAGGGAGGGATGGTTGAGGAACCATCTCAGGTGGATGTAAATACCAAACTAGGATTGCCAGCACCATATTAGGAAGGGTAAGCGTTGCAGTGACTTGGAAAGATTGTACACCTAGTGGGGGGTAAAAGAAAGGGATTTGGGTAATGGCTTGGGGGACTGTTTCCCAAACTGAGATCTATCCCTGGGGAAGATCAAGAACGGTTCGAGCTGAATTAGTTCCAGGGGATTCTTGAGGGAGAATTTTTGCGACTAGTGGGACATCAAGGATGAAAAAGGCCTCGGTGGGAGGGAGGTTAGTTTCAATTGTTGTTCCATTGGAGGATATGACACATACTTGTGCTGAGGGATGGAGGAGAGGTGGTGCTATGTGGTATGTCCCTAGTAAGGATGGGTCTTTGAAGATTCTAGGGGACATCTAAATGAGTGGATAGGCATCAGGATTAGTGTGGATAAAAGGGAGGATGTTATTGATGTTGGATGAAGGGTTAGGCTCGTAATGTGATACTTGATCGATGGTAATGATCTTTCCATTATGGGGAAACATCATGGTTCAGAACACAAAAGAGGTGAAGACCTTCATAACATACATGTAGCTATGACCAAATAAGATATTGTAGTCGAGCAGGGCATCGATAACCTCAATGTCAATCATAACAGTTTTTCCCTTGAGCTTGAAGAGGACATTTTGGAAGAGTCCTTTGGGGGATGAGGGTCTGCCATCATAGTCTCTTAAGGTGATGGAAGATGGTATGAGTTCCGGGGAACCAAGTTTCTACCATATGGATTTGGACATGATACAGGTGGATGTGGCTTCATCAATGATGCATCGGTGAACTATAATGTTTTGAATTTTTGCAAGGATTTGAAAATCAATAAGAGTGGGGAGGCGAGGTTCTCCGTTGTTGAGGTAAAATGTGATGAGTCGGGTATCAGCACGGTCGACTACTCCTAGGGCGGAAAGTAAGGACATCCAATGGGTGGGAAAATTTTGAAGGACTTATAAGACTAACATGGAAATCAGAGATTGTGCCAAGTCATCGACCAAACTGTAATTATGAGTTTCCATTGCTTAAGGATTGTGGACATTCCTATGCAATGAGATGCAAGGAATACGAAGGGGGGTTTTAGTATTAGGGCGAGGAATTATGAGAGGGGGTCCGATTGTGACTGGAATTTCTTCCAAGGTGGTGGGAGAAGATTCAGGGGGTGTGCTATACTGATGACTGCATGTTTGCAGAAGGACTTATTCCTCACTGGTAAGGAGGATAGTGTGATCGGCAAAGGTGCATGTATTGGGATACTATCCCAACTATGGTGCGGGAAGCTGTATGTCAGGTTGGGTATTTATGACCCCTTGGTGTTGCTGCACATATGGTTGTAGGGCCTGCTGAGGTGCAAGCAGTGTTGAGGGACATGGTCCATTCACAAAATCTTTCATGTGCTTAAAGTCAGGAATTTGAGGGCAATGATGAGTATAGTGACAAAACTGACCACAAAGGGCACAAGAGAAGGTGGCCCTAACATTGTTGTTGTTCCTTCCTTGATGTTTGTTGTTGTTTCCCCCTTGGGGGGTTTGATTCCCCTGGTTTTGGTTTCCCCCAGCAGACTGGTTCTGCTGGGGTTAGTTCTGGTTTCCTCCTAGTCCCGGATTATTATTGTTCCAATTTTTTCCTTTATTTCTGGTATTATTCGATAAATGGGGTGGATTTGCCATGTTCAGTTGTTCAAAAATTTGATATAGCAGAATGGGAGAGGGTTGAACAAAATTAACCCTAGCATGTGGTGGTCCTTGTGGTGGAGCCATACGCTGTGGGGGGATAGAAAATGGAAAGTACAAATAACGTTGAAGTGATGCTCCATAAGGTACATAGGAGGGCATGGCACTTTCACTAGTGCTTAGGGTATAGGCCAAGGTAGAGGGAGTACTGACACTTGGTTGGATAGATGGGTGGTGTAGGGGTGCTGACGGGGATCCACTTATGGGTGGAGGTAGGGAAATAGGGTACGGTTGTTGATAAGGTAGAGGAGGATAATAAGGGATTCCTACATATGCAGGAAGATATTGAGGTGTGCCATACATGGGTGGTTGTTGAGGTGGTGGGTTGTGGTGTGTAGTGTTACTAATCAATCTGTTTGTTGAGTGAGACATCCCAGGTTTGTCTTGTCCAAATGGAGTGGGTCTTGGGGCATCCAGGAGTACCGTATATAGGTATCCGAATTGGGTGTATATGAGTTCAAATTGTTGGGTCTTTCTAATGGCTTCTTCTTCAGTCTGGGGGAAGGTGGCAGCCACATCTTTGACAATGAGGGAAACAAGTGATTTGAGGAACCAGTTGAGATATTATTGGGGGGTAGCATCAGCTTTCCAAAGGCTATGTCATCGACACCATTCATGGATGTGGTCGGAAATATGTGTGGAGGTAGTTTGTTTGAAATCTGAGAGTAGTTCAAGGCCGTTGTCATGACGAACGGGTAATTGAAAGAAGCTCAAAATAGATTTGGCCAAAGATTCAAAAGTTGTGTGGGACTTGGATTTTTCTTTGACGTACCATTTGGTGGATGGGGCAGTGACTATATGCTAGAATAACCTCAATCGGATGGAATCGTCCATGATGTTGTTTGAAGAAAACCACAGGTGAAATGTCATGATATGGTTGGCATGATCATCTCCTGATTTTCCTTCAAGCTTGGGGATGTCTAAAGGGAGTTTGGTAGGCATTGCAGGCCATGTGGGGTTGTGCAATATGGGATCATTGGTGAGTTTAGTCAGATCTGGTATGTTGAGGGAAGCTAAATATGGCATATGGGGGGGTGGTGTAGGATTATTTATGGCCATAGTGTGAGTGTTTTGAGTACTTGAACGTTGGAGGGGACTAGGTGGGTTTGTACTTCCCCATTGAGAGGAAGTTGCCCCATTGCTTTCATGTAGAGGAGAGCGAGTGGAAGATGGACCTTGGGAATTGGACCCAAGTAAGGTGGAACCAAGCAAATTTGATCCCAAGACAGTGGCACTCACAGGGGTGTGAGAAGGTGGATCCGATGAGTTGGCAAGACTAGGAACTCCCCCTAGAATAGGAGGGAGATTTATCAAGCATATGGAACGACGGGGGTTTTGTGCTTCCCCTATGATGTCTAACTAGCTGAGTGAATGTGTGTGAATGGTGGCGAGAGCAATAAATAAACAAGAGCCTTTGCTGCAATTTTTCATTTTTTATTTCTAAACTTTACACAATATATATCCAAATCAAATGTAATTAGAAGGGAATCATACATAAAGTTTTTTGATAAAGAATCATATATGTGGATAGGTGTATTTTGTCCACATGGGGGAACAAAGAAAACAAATTCTCATTTCCTAAAAATACGTAATGTCCTTCCTCTCCAAGTAGCACTGGACCTTCCAATAGCACTTGATAGTGGGGTCTGAACCCACCGGAAGAGGAACTAGTGAAGGATGAAGAAATCAATTATAATGAGGGGTATAGGGGGAATATCCTGAAAGAACTGGCGATATTTCCCAATAGCCACACAAAATCTGATCAAGGTGCAATTACAACCCACAATTTCCACCTGGGTAGATGTCCTAAAATTTTGTCACTAGGTACCTATGTCAAAGTGCGGTATTTAGATTTTCGACCTAATAAATGGGTCACAGGTTGGATCTCGTCCAAGAGGTGGGAGCCTCAAGGGGGGATGCACAGAACAACCAGACCTTGACCTTCAACCCTTCACGGGTATCTTCCTACCTTATGGTGTTAGGAACACTTGACTTGGAGGATTTAAAGTTCCCTATTTGCAACTTCTATTGTTTTGAAAATGTGAGAACCAGATAACGGGGAGTTGTTTGGATGTGTATCCCCAAAATCCTACCTATACTAAAAGATTTCTTTTGGCACATCCTATGGAGGAAAACTTTGTGAGTTTTTAGAAAAATATTAGATGTGGTTGTTTGAGAGATTGGGGGTGTGAGCCAATCTTGTTGAAAATAAGTGGGACTGGATAGCTTCCTCAAGAAAAGGGTGGGGTGTTTTAGAATCCCTTTGGAGGAAAATTACTTCAACCTCTACATTTCGAGATGAAAACTATGTGAGTGAGAAGTAACTTTTGTGTGTGAATGAGTGAAAGTGTGCCAATTTTTTAATGAATTAGGTGTCACCTTGCTTCATGTGGACTTCGCTTGGTCCTTACAAGTCTTTGATTACCTATTTAACTAAATTTCATTGGTACAAACTTGTGGAATTCAAAAGTCCCTAGGAAGCTAGCATGTGGACATGTGGGTCCTTTACTATTCCTTTAACTCCCTAATGTGATTTAATCTAAGAAAGCTTTGAAACTATCCTAGATTGTGATCATGTGGGCATGTATGGGCCCGTTACAAAACCTTTAAACTTCCCTAGTGATTTAATCTAAGAAAGTAAATTTCAACACTATCCTATATTTGTAGCATGTGGGCATGTATGGGCCCATTACAATCTTGAGATGTGTTTGAAAAATAAACTAAGAAGAGTCTCGAGGGGGCTATTGTCCTCTCCTAAAGACTTTATCTTTTTAAGGGAGATGAAATTGTCTTTCAACCTCTTTCTGATTCTCAAGACTTTAGAGCGTGAGAGAAGAGCATATTGAACATTTGATATCCAATTTCTAGTCCCAATGCAAGTTTTATATGTGATGTAGAATGATTCCAACTTTTAGTCAAAGCAAGCCATCCATGTGGTGAAATAAAAAGCAAACAGAGGAAAAATAATGATTTTTAACCCTTAAGTGCCTATGTGTTTTGACTAATCCCTTTATATGAGAGGGAATGTAAGTATGGTGTAGATTACAACATGCATGGAATCATATTTAAGAAGGATATGGGCCTTCAACAGATCATAAAAAAGATTACAATGTGTACCTTTTGCACAGGTGCGTGCGTTTTAGACTAGGAAGAGGTGCTTTGAGTGCTAATGCATGAACTAAAAGAGATTTTTGAGTGCAGGTGCATAGAAGGCACTGAATAATGTTGTGATTTTGGCACACGTGCACACGATGCACGTCTGTGGGTCAATAAACCTGCGCACAGCTGTCACATGGCCATGAAGAAAATTCTAGATGGAATTCTCTCAACTCAGCTTTGAATTTGATGTTTTGCAGGCCGGCTTGGGCCAGTTATGGTACCTGTAGGTTAAATAATTAAAAAGAAGAGCTAAAATAACCCAAGTGGGGTAGGAAATTTATACCTTTCCCCAGTGGAGTTGTCAATCTGTTTTGCCTCTTTTGTCACCTAAATGAGAAAAATAGAGGTGCTTACAAGCTTATTTGGGTTAGCTAAGAAATAAAACAGTAAAGGAAAGGGTTAGAAGAATAAACATAAAATACTAAGCTAAGAATTAAAATATGAAAGGAAAAAACAATTAAACCATTGTGCATAAGGACATAAGAACAAGAAACAAACAAGACTCATGTCACCAATGGAAAGGATTGTATTAGTGAAAAGAAAACACCAAATAGAAAGGGGAATTTGGGTCCCTTCTTCTTCCAAGGGAGGGCTCTTGGACCCCCAAGATTGAGTGCTTCTTACAACTTGAAAAATTGAAAGAAATGGTGAAATAATCTCAAGCTAACCCACTCAAAAGGTTATGTGGATTGCCCAAATGGAATGGTTCTAGTATGCTCTTGATGAGAAAAGAGGTTTCCCCAAGAGAATAGCAACAACATAACCTTGCAAACAAAATTCCTTGAAGATTTAGTGCACCCATGGCCTTGTTTTATAGCACCAGTTTAGGGTATTGTGCAACCATTTTTTAGTGTGAACAGGCATTGTTTAGGGCACCTTTAGGTCTTTGACCAGCCACCTAGCCGGATCCATCCAAGATTTGGATGTTAAATCAACTTGGAAGTTGAACCAAAAGTGGGTGGGAGGCCGACCAACATCATAAATGTGTCGTTCTCAGGTGTGCACAGCTTTTAGCATCCATAGTCGCACATCATGTGCATGAGCACTTTTCATGGGTTTCATGATGGTGCATGTGTGCACACGCCCTATATAGTAATAGCGCATCTTGATTTTATAAATGGTTGTATAGTTTTGGACCTTCTGGAAATGCTTTTTTGGTAATTTTGGTCCATGGTTGAACTAATAGTTGTTTGAATATGATGGTTTCCTGTAACCATTTGTGGAATAAATTTTAGTGATAACAATAGGTCTTCCTCCTGAACCCTGAACTCTTCTCAATGTTTCTCCTACATCCAACTCCAGTCAATGCACGCTTGCAAATATATCAGACAAAGTTTCCAACAACTCGGTGAGTCTCTTATCCTTGACACTTCTCTTCTCTGAACTCAAACAAAGTTCCCTTGCACACACTTGCAACTGCTCGATGCCCACCTCGAAGAGCTCTACAAAATCTTCAGTAATTTTTTTTTCTCCTCTGTGCTTTCTCTGCACAGTCTCCCCTCCAAGGTATTTAGTAAAATTGAGGCTCCTTGATTCTTTAAATGTTGTGATGTGCCCTCCTAGAACCTTCTCTCCTGAACTCAAAGAAGATTTCAGATACGCACTCCTTGCATTGGCTACAAAGTTTCAATACTATGTCATTCACTCCTTACATAGCCTAAAGAACCCAGAACAAAACCAACAAACTCTAAAATACTATAGAATATATCTTCACCCTACAGATGGAAATGATTCATACACATCTACAACATAAACTCATAAAACACGAATGACATTCATTCATAAAACACATAAACACACAAAATCATATGCATTAAAAAATGTTTTTTGTATTATCTCTGAATGTCTATACAGATGTTTACAAAGACTGGAATGCAACAAAGTCTTAGTTATCTCTTCCTTCTCTCCTCTCCTTCCTAATATTTTCTAATGAATTTATATACAAAGATATTTTTTTACAAAAGAGGGGCTCCTCGAGCCTTTCCCTCCATCCACCTACTCTCATTAATTACATTGAATTACATTCAATGGCCATCTAGTCCGAATCGGATCTAGATCTACTCATATTGTCAACCATTAAAGGTGAAATCATCTCCTTCCTACACAAAGTCATCAATTTGGATCTTCCAACCTTATAACATTTAATTTCATTTAATACAAATTGAAATTTAAAATGATGGAAAATGAGAGGGTTGGCACCTCTCCCCTCCTTGAATGCACTTTGATGTGTTGGAATGTTGGCAAGTTACTGAGGTGGAGCGATGCTCCTGCATCAAATATACCCAACAAGAGTGTGATTGGTTGGGGTTATCAAAATTGGGCTTTGTAACCATGAATACAAGAAGTAATCAAGAGTTTTCTCAATCACCAAAACATAGGGAGAATGGAGGTCGAACAAATCAACAGTAGGTAGAAAACCTTTGAAACATGAACTGTGGATCCATAGGCTTTTACAACTCTCAGCTTGTGTAATAGTGTGATAATTCAACACCGGGTAGGGTAGACAATGATGCATAGGAGAAACAATTGCTCACTGGATAGTAACCAATACCAAGAATGCATAGAGGCATAACCCTAGCACTTTTCTCTAGAGTTGAACCAATTTATAACAATGCCTATGGAAAGGAAGACCCTGGGTATTACCAACAACTATAAAGCATACTTCTTAGCATAATGGCCACCCCATAACCAACTTTGTTGATGCCAATATCACAAAATAAGTCCACAACCAGGTGAAAAACCCACGAACATGGCTCTGGAAGATACAAAGTGACCAAAAGGCAATTCTAAACATACACAACAACCCCATAGCACCTGAATACAACCAAATATGGTTATCATAAGTGTGAGGAGGTGGCCAGCAAGGCCAAACAGAGCAAAACCCTCCAACAAAATACCCATCACTACTTAAAACAATAGAGAGCCATCACAGTTTCCACCACACAGAATAACCAATGAAATCACAGCTTCAACAAATCAATTTTCCATTTGCAAACGAATATCCATGTATTCATTCCAGAGAAAATACCCACGCATTACACAGTTTCTAATACCAGGAAAACAAAAACCAACAAATCACCGAGCCATCGTTTTTTTCATACATAGATAAAATTCATGGATGGGCTAAAAGAAGCATACATGTAACCAATGTCTTTAAAAAGGGTGAGCTAGTCGAGCAGTTCCTTCCAGGCTTGAATCTTAGAGCTTAACCAAGACAAAACCAAATGAAACAATAACCATTCTAGGGTGACGGACCAATGGGAGAAGTATGGAGTGATGTGCATTTATTGCATGTCGCTTCCATCTTCCACCCCATTATATTTTGTAGTACATGACAACCAGCCAAAACCATGCCATTAATTCCATGCATTGAAACTTGCACATATTGCTTTCCAATTGCGCCACCCCAATCCATATTAACCATTTCCAAAACCATACCATAACATATATCAAATGTGCCCAATATAACTCAACATAATTCATATAGCCATTAACCATTGCTAGTTAGGACTAACACTAATTCCTTTTTATTTAATTTGCACATAGTATAGCATAGTATACTATAGTTCCTTTTCTTGGATTTTTTTCCATAAGTTTCTTTCCATTGATCTTGTTTCTTGTTGTTATTAACATGTGTCTTGTGAAGGTGTAACAGGTAATGAATCATGGTGACAATATAAAATGTAACAACAGTAAAAATATGCCACTCATAACATGGAATTTAGAGCTTAGAGTAAGAGAAGCATCATACAAAATGCATTATCCATCTACCATTATGTTGCAAACAAAACCAAGACTACATCATCAACCATATAGAACCCTATAAGAAGCAGCATAAAATGTTTTATAAGACTATATATGAGCCTCGAGTCTACAAGGGGGTCCCACCTACTACTATTATATATCATTAGCATAGCTTAATTAATAGTCTTAAGCCATACTTTGCGAGCAAGATTAATGATCATGGTTTTAATCATCAACACATAGGACAGTCCAAATGGAACCAATACAAATTCATAATGCCCATACCTTGTTCTAAATGCTATATTATGGATGTCTTATTCCTTTATTCTTAAATAATGGTACCTTGATCTCAAGTCTATCTTTGAAAATATATTTTCCCCTCTTATCTGATCAAAGAGGTCATCAATTTTGGGTAGAGGCTACTTGTTCTTTACAGTGGATTTATTCAGTTGTCGAAAGTCAATAAAAAACATCAAAGTTCCATCCTTCTTTTTGAAAAAGAGTATCAGTTCTCCCCAAGGTGAAACACTTGGATGTATGTACCCTTTCTTCAACAATTCTTCCAACTACATTTGTAATTGTTTTAATTCTGGTGTACTCATTCTGTAAGGTGTTTTTGATATTGGGGAAGCTCCTAGCACTACATCAATAGAGAAACCTATCTCCCTCTTTGGTGGAAATTCTAGTATTTCTTGGAATACATCTTCAAATTCTTGTAGTACCGAAAATTCTTCAAGGCTTGGCCCATTTTTATTTTATGGCTCCTCCACATTGGTTGCATACAATTGACATCCTTTTCTGAAACATCTCTTCAATTATAAGGATGAAATATCCCTTATAGAGATGGGTCTTGGAAATCCTTTCACACTGCTCTATTTTCATTCTTCATCAAGACATGTAAATGTCTTGTTATGAAAATCTAGGATAGCATGATGCTTGTCCAACCAATCCAATCCAATTAGAATATCATAATATCCCAATGGTATAATATTTATATCAATGTTAATATTCACACCATTAAGACTTATGGAACAACCTTTGACCATATCATGGATTGTCCTTTTGCTTCCAGTGACTATCTGAACCAAACTTGATTTTTCAAGCTTCCTTTTCTCCAAACGTAATCTACCCACTATTTTAGGATCAATGTAACAATGACTTGCTCCTGAATAAATTAGAATAGAAATAAGTTGATTAATGATATTAAATTCCACCTCGATCATATTGGATTGGTACTCTTTTTGTTGATCATCTAAGGATGCATGAATTATTTCCATATATTCTACTATTGTAGCCTCTCGAATGTTGTGCATGGTCTTCACTTTGTTCTTTCTGTGAGGGAAATCCTTGTACAAGTGATCTTCTTTGTATCCCCAACATTGTATTGGTGGTGTTCCCCTTTTTCCCAAGGAGTATTCTCTCTTGGATTCATCCTTAGCATACTGGTCTTGATGATTTTTATTTGGGATATTTATATTGAAAGGATGTTTGAATCCTTTCTTTCTCTGATCAGACTTCTCCTTCTTATTATCCTTCCAAGATTTCTACAAAGACTCTCTACCCTTTCCTTTCCCATATAGGTACTTATCCTTCCTAATGGTCTCAATCAAAGTCCTAGGTTCATAATATTGAATTTTCTTTTATAAAATGATGTAAATCCACTTAAAAACCTATGTAATTTCAACTTATCGTCTTTTCTAAACCCCACATACTTTATCATCCCCACAAACTTCTTTTAATACTTTTCCATGGTCATGCTTCCTAGCCTAAGTTCAAAGAACCCCTGCATTTTCTTTTCATAGAAGTGCTATGAAAGTTACTCCTTCTAAAAATGTTTCTTGAACTACTTACAAGTGATCCAATTCTCATTAATGTGCTCAACTTGCTTCAGCTGATCCCACCGCTTAGCAGATTTCCCATGTAAATGGTATGTGGAAATTATGGATTCTAGGTTTGATGAGTAGTTATGAAATTGAAAATACCTCCTGAGTCCAAGAAACCATGTCTCAACATCATCTTCCCTGTCTCTTTCACCATCAAAGGATGGTGGCTTAAGATTCCTCAACTCTCATTGAAAATTGTCCAATTTATGTATTCTTCTTTGGTGCCTAACAAGAGACACCTCTGGACTACTTAGGGAATATTCAAATGTGTAAAATTCCCTTGTTGAATAGGGATATGAGTGATATATATGAGTTGTGATATCACTTCTTGAATAAACAGATCTTTTGCGGTCATCTCTTCTTTCATGACATATTTCCTCTTCCTCATGTTTTGAGTTTGATCCATTGTTTGTTTTCCTCTGCAACTGATTTAAGATTTGCATCAATTGACAATTTATCTAATTTTGTTCTCTTATCAGTCTCTCATTGTCTTGTTTGTAACTCTGTACTTCTATTTTCAAGTTTCTCACAATCTCTATAAATGTTTCTTGCTCCCCTATGGCTTGGTGTCCATTGGATTATGTCTTTGCATTACCAACACTGATATTCTAACCTTTGGTATCTTTATCATGGTTGTAATCCCCCTTTCCTTCTTCCATTTCTTGAATATGCATTCTGAAATGATATGTTTACAACTCCTAATTTTGCAAAATGTGCAAGCCACCATTTTGTTAGAATTATGCATATTAAAAAAATATTGCCAAACAATCCTACAGTCCCTTTTTATTCTCAATTCATGAATAATATATTATCATTCTTTGTATTATAACAATTCCATTTTATTCTCCTCTGAATCATCTTTCCAATGATTGTAATCTTTCCACAATTCGATATCCGAGATGAAAGTTACGATTTCCTGAAAAAAAAATCACTTTCAACACCTTTTCTTTTGCTTTGCAATAGGATCTTGTTGAAATATTCCACAACTCCTTTAATTAGTACATAATTCAAATTATTCATAGGTGCTTCCTTCAAACCACTTTCCAGGTGACCATGTCTTGAAACCACATTCTTATTCACTCTTTATCATCTTCCTCTCTATTCCTCTACACAAGAGCTTGTTCGAACACAATGTCTAAGGACTTGGTCACTTCTAGGCCCTCCACACCTGTAATTGACCCATTTACCTTATCATGAGACCAACGTTGGGACAAAGTCCTCCATAATTTGGCATTCAACTATTCTCCCTTTTCAATATTTGATTTCTCCCAAAGTTAAACTTCATTTAATCCCTTCCAATAACTCTACTAGTAGATCAGATGGTTGAGATTTGATATATCATTGACTGGATGGTCCCACCCCATCTAGAGGCTTCAATGAGATCGATGGTCATGATTTAATTGGACATTGCAATGGATGACCTTAATAAATTTGGGACTTCGGCACTACAGGACTTTGGAACATTACAACTCCCCCATAGTGATACTCGTCAAAACTCTTATCCTGTTCTTCTAGTGTTGATCTAACGGTTGAGAAAGGTCCTGAAGGGATCCTAGATTGATGGTTTGCATGAATTTGCAACTTCAGTATTTTTCACTTTTGTTTGTAGAGACGTTGGACAACCCTGGAGGCCATACTCCCAGAGATGACATGGAATAATGATGTCACCCATGGTGACATGGACCCATGGCATGCGTGCCACATGTCACTAAAAATGAGCAGGTTAGGGTCCAAAAGGTATTGAATCTGGGTGACACTTGTCCTCACATGGTACCCCTTCCATGTAGCCTACGACACATCATCCATCAAATGGACCATCCACATTATCTATCCCAAATCTAACAGCTTGTGTGATTTCACGATGATGGATTTACACTTCGTGGTTTTGACACTTCATGGATTCGACACTTCGGGTCTTTTCCCATTCTCTAGTAATCACCAAAGTGGTGAATTTTCAAAGTTTTGAAACTTCACTATCCTTCCACCAATGTTATATATGAGGGTCATCATTACTTATGAATTCCTTCCCTCAATCTAATGGTCGGTGAGACTTCGAAACTTCAATGCTCCAGGAGTTCAGGTTATAGTGGTTATAAAAGGGTTTGATTCTCCCAGAGTTAAACTTATTGAAGTGGTCAACACCGGAGGACCCTGAATAACGAATGATATTTCACCTGAGCCTCCTATCGAATCAAACAAAAGATAGGACTTTGTGACTTCTTCCTTTTTCATGCTTCTACTCTGTCTCCCAAAAATTGTCAAAGTGGTGAAGTTCCATAGTTTTCCATCTCCTGCTCAGCTTCGATCAACAACTGATGATCGCCAGGTTCTATCTGACAGTTGTGACTTCATCTCTCCTAGACTTTCATTACACCTTGATGTAGGAGCATCGTCACCAACATGCTAGTGGAGGAAAACTCAATGCCCTAGTACACATTTTGAAATGATTTTGAATTTTAAAGATGGCATGTAACGTAAATATCTTGAAAAGATTGTAATTAAATAAGTTCTTAAATGGTAAGAGGTTAAACCATCACGTGAGATCGATGGAGATTGTATTTCTTTAATGTAATTAAATTAGTATAGATCTGAAGAATTCATTCTTATTTTTCTGTACCGATCATTTATTGTAATAAGGCTCAATAGCTGAAAGATTTTACTTTGATAAGATATCACTAAGGTAGTCAGAGGGAAAATCTCTAGGATCCCTCCTTGTATAAATATATGTATTGTGTGCCCAAATGGGGCTTTTGAAAGCTACTAAAAGTTATTGAAGTTGTTATTTTCGAGGCTATTAAAGCATATTGAAGTTGTATGAACCCATGTACATATCATTTGAATGAATATAATAGAGAAGTGTTGATAAAAAATGTTTGGTAATCTGAATGAATCGTAGGATTTATGTTTAATTGTATTCTTTGTTATTACTCATTATTATTTTATGAATGCATTACATGGTTGAATGTATGAATATGTGAGGATTATATAAGTTTCAATTGTTTCTCTCCTACAAGCTTTATATGCAAGGAGTGCATAGTGTCCACAAAGAGTGTGTTGATAGAGTCTATTTTGGCTCAAAATCTCAGAAGAGATAACATGAAGTTTTATGTGCAAGGAGTGCATAATGTCTACAAGGAGTGCCCTAAAAGAGTCTAGTTTGACTCAGAAGATCTAGAAATATAACGTGAAGCTTTTGTAATGCCCCATATTTTGACCTTCGATAGTTAGAACATTGTTGTTTACTAATCTTAATAATTCAAAGTTTAACATTTGTTTGGAGTCAGTTAGACTTGGTTAGACATTGAGATGTGTACCTATAGACCTATTTGTATGTTATATGATATATGCTCATGACAAAGATAGTTATTTGATTATTTGAACATGAAAATTAAAATGGGTAAGTTCGGTACATGTATACCAATTCAAGTTATGTTGTGAATGTATAATAGATGCAATGCATGATGTAAATAGGAATACATTTCTTAATTGGGCGTCAATGCAAATATGGATTCTTATATAAATTTGTGATGTATCTGCATCAATATGTGTTATTGGTGAACTAACCTACAGGATGATGATCTATGTGATAGCCAAATGACTATAGTATTGAGGTAACTGGGATGTCGTAGACATCAAGAAGACATTGTGTGCTATAAGTTGTACTTACTATTTGATTTATGATTCGAAATATTACTATGATCTATGGTAAGTGTGGTTTTGACAGGATGCACGACTTACCCAGAGTGGATGTTTGATGACGTGACTCCAAGAACAGTAGT
>ML825914.1:0-16347 GCA_009831015.1 Picea engelmannii | reverse complement strand
TGTCTCATTTATTTATTGTGTAGCATGAATCTTGATCTATGAATGTGAATACTTCATGCATATTTATTAATTAAAAGTTAGATCAAAATTCAAAATTAGTCCAGAGAGAGCTTGAAGTAGCATAACTTGGCCTATGGGTGGCTAGGTACGTTACAAACACTATGCTACTTGTGATTTGGAGTTGGCATCCTTATTGCATGCCTTGAAATTATCATGTACAGGGGAAGAATTTATGTGCTAAATTATCGAGAATTGAAGAATATGATATTGGAAAAAATGCATAATGTGCCTTATGGTAGACACCCAGGTTATCATAAAACTATTGTAACTTTAAAGAGAAAATATTATTGGACAGTCATGAAAAAATAAGTTGTTGATTTTACTGCTAGGTGTTTGGCATGTCAAAAGATCAAGGATGAGAATAGACAACCAACTAGTTTACTACAACCATTTCCCATTCTTGAGTGGAAATGGGAAGTTTCAATAATGAATTTTATCACTAAACTACCTAGAACTAGTAGGAAACAAGATTCTATCATGGTAGTGGTTGAGAAGCTTACCGAAGCTTCCCATTTTATTCCAGTAAATCTCACTCACAAGGAAGATAACATAGTTGATATTTATCTGAAAGAAATAGCTTGATTACATGGAATGCCCAAGAAAATTGTGTGTGACAGAGATCCAAAATTTACATCAAAATTTTGGAAAGGATTATTCAAGCGATTTGGAACAAATCTATAATTTAGCATAACTTATTACCCATAGTTGGATGAATAGACATAAAGGGTGAATCATGTAATAGAATATATGCTAAGGATGTATGTGATGGATAAACCATCCAAATGGGAGGATTATTTACACTTGGTAGAGTTTTCTTACGAAAATGGGTACCAAGTATCCCTAGATATGAACCCATTTGAGGAACTTTCTGGCAGAAGATGCAACACGCTAGTGATATGGGACAACCGAACATACTACGTAGTGGTTGGGCCAAAACTACTCAAGGATATGGAAGAGAAGATTATAAGAATAAAAAATAATTTAAAATTTTCCCAGGACAACCAAAAAATCTATGTTGGAAAGGGTAGAACTCACCGAGAATTTAAAATGGGTGATCATATGTTCTTGAAATAAAATTTCAATAGAAGTTCTATGAAATTGGGAAATTGATCAAAGTTGGAAGCGCACTTTTGTGGGCCATTTGAAATCCTAGAAAGGATTTGGCCTGTATCTTACATGATTTCCTTTCCTACATCAATGTGTATTCATAATTTATTCAAAGTATCATTGCTTAAAATATATATACCTGATACTAATCATGTCATTGATTGGAATGTGATTTAGGTGGAGCACTAAGGCATTTTTCAAGTGCATTTCATGTGAAAATTGGATTGAAAGATCAAGAAGCTCTGAAATAAATCCATAGGGTTAGTAAAAGTCCAATGGAGATGGTACAACCCTAATGATGCAACTTGGGAGCATGAGGATACTATGAAAGAAGAATACCCACATCTTTTTGAGGACTTTTGAAATTTTTTGGTTGTACATGTGTATATACTACACTAAGCAAAGTGCATAAATAAGGGGGAGGGGAATGTAATACCCCTAGGATGAACCCCAATTGTACATATAAATGTAAATGTCATTTTTATATAAGCTGGCGAGTTGAAGAAACAAGATCCTTGGTTTGATTTTGCACGCATTGATTTAGTGCATGAGAATCTCACACCAAAGGAGTGCACACCATTTCTAAAATGATATAATGCATAGTTTAATGCATTTTCCATGCACATGTGTAAGTGAAAAAGTATGGCACACTAAAATAGAAACAACTTGAAGTATATAGTGTGCACCTGTGTAAGCACGTGAGGGAGATGCACTAAAGGAAGAGCCTTCCAAGAGGGTGCACATTCCAGGACTCCACACATTGACTTAGTGGGTTATTTTGTATGCCAGAGAGTCTTTTGTATAGATTTTAGGTTATAATGTGCACCTGTGTAAGTGCATGAGGGTGGCACACTGAAATAAGAGTGTGCACATCTCAGAAGTTTTGCACGCACTAGTTTAATGCACAATCTTTATGTTTTTGAGGATGGTGAGTCTGGATGCTAAATGATCAATACTTCTGTATTGAGAATGTAAATGTAATAACATACAAATATAATGAAAATATATCATTCTGGTAGACCAACCACGTAAAATAGTATGGGGGAATAAATCCACTAGTTGAGGTTTAGGGGGGCCAAGTTAAGGGGGCTTAAACCCAAAATCAATATCATATTATTATTCATTAAAAGTATAAAGTAAGGATATTATTTTATCCTAAGTCTAAAGGAGGAGGACACATGGTTCAAAGGCAGTTCTCTACATGAAAAGTTTCAAGTTGGGAACATGCATCCAAATAGTTTGGACATAATACCTTTTTGTTGGAATTTCGACGATCCTACAAGCAATCACTTAGTTGTGATCGAACTTGAATTTTATTGTGATCAATATTATGTTGTTATTGCCATCGAACTTGACTATTATTGTAATTAAACCATGTTATTATTGTCACAGATACTTATACATTGATTATCTTGGAGAGATGGACTAAAGAGGTGGGTTGTCACGCCCATGGGATATTGCATTCTCTCCAGGTGAGATAATTGTTAGGAATTATTTTCCGAGGTGAGAAACTATAGTGATAGGGCTCTAAGACTTCCATTTTGGCCTATTGTTGAATCCTTGGAAGGGAAGTGAGGTAGCCAAAGTATTGTTGAGAAGAGAAGGGGCACAGTTCCTGGGGTGGGATAGGAATGTCAGGAATGAGGAACTATAGGTTGTCATTATGAATTGGTACATGTGATAGAGTTTCTTGTGATTGAGTCACCTGTGATTGAGTCCCCTATGACTAAGTTACCTGTGACTGATTTTTCATGTTGAAAGAGACACTTGATCTTGGCTAGGAACCCTTACCCAAGTAGATTTTAGCCCCAGCTCGGGGGTGACCCACTGCTGGAAGTTATGAGAAGTGCAGTCTAAGGCTAGGGGAATGTGGAAGGTTTGCACATAGTTGGTGTACATTTAATCAATTATAAGTGTAAATTGTGCATTAAATTGTGTGTTGTAGTAATAATTATGCATTTTCTTTCATGGTTTTATGTTTTTTATGCTGCATGTATATTTTGTTATCATTATATATATAATTATGCATTACATGGTGTATTTCTTATGATTAATTAGTGTGAGAGAAATTTTGTTAATTTTTTGGTAATGGCGACATTACAATATGGTATCATAGATGATGACAAGATACTTTTGGAGTGATGTGCCCAACCTGGGTGGTTGGGTATGCCACAAATTTCTATAAGAGCATATCCAAGTTAGAAATATGACTAGGGTTGTTACATGATTTGACCACAATAAGAGCATATTAATATTGGTTTTCCCTTCAGGTTTTTTTTCCATGGGTTTATACTCAAAACTATTTGTGTCTTGTGTGAAATTTTTTTGGTTTCCTTATTTATGTTTTTGTTGCATGTTTAGTTTATTACTCATTTGTTCTTTAATTCAATAAGTGAAGTATTTGGAATTAACTATCAGGTTTTGGGTTGAAGAGGGGAAAAATCAACATGGTGTAAGAGCACATGCTCTAAGAGGAAGCCAAATATTAGATCTAGAGAAGTTGATAGTAGATATAGAAAATATGGAAGAAGATCTTGTTAGATATATAAATAACATGTGAAAATCGAAGGACATATTTTAGGGAGATAATGTTGAGGTAGAACTAGGTTTTTTTACATGTTTATGGAGTTATACATTGGTCACATAAGTAACATACGTAGGACCCTTTGGATATAGGATCATATACACTGGGTAAATTATTCATGGGATTGTACATACATGAGAATAGGTAAGGGAAGGGATGTACATACACAAGATGTCATGGTGACAGGTGCGTACAGGGTCATACATGACAATATAGGAGCAGTTTCAAGAGAGAATTATCATATTAGATATTGGAGATGGAAATTTGGTTGCGATTGGAGGATAGGTTTGATGGGGTTTGCAAATAGAGTCCTTGGAAGGAGAGGATTATGCTAGTGTTTATGGAGAACAAGACATATGAATTTGCTAATACTCAGATAACTCCTCCAACTGATGAAATATAACTGGTCATCCATAATTAGAAGGATGTGAAAGCTAAGTGGATAATTCTATATGGAGTGAAGGATCATTTGATCCATCATTTATTTGGAAATAGAACTTCGAGGAACATGTGGGAGGCTCTGAAGTGTTTGTTTCAGATCAAGAATTAGAATCACAAGATGGTGTTGAGAGATTATATTAGAAGTACAAATATGATAGGATCAAACATGGTTACAAGCTATCTCACCAGGATCCAACAGGTTCAATATGAACTGGTTGTAGTTGGGGAGATAGTGGTTGATTCAGAGTTGGTGAGGATGACACTCAAAGGATTCAAGAAGGAGTGGACATATTTTATCAAAGGAACCATGGCACGAGAAATGCTCCTTGATTGGTCATGTTTGTGGGATTAATTCATTCATGAATAAATTCTAGATGAATATATGAATGGAGGTCGACACGAGAATTATGAGGACCTTCCTGTTTCTATCCAGGAAAAGAAGGGAAGGTTCAAAAATATTGCCAATGGAGAGTCTACCTCTTAAGATGACAAGAAGAAAGAAATGAGAAAATTCAAGTTATTTTCATGTCACGACATTGGGAATTATGCAGGTCAATGTCCAAATAGGAAGAAGGGAGGAAAAAATAAATCATAGGTAGTTGCATTGGAAAATACTCAAATGGATGAGTTTTGCAAGAAGTTTGAATAGAAAAAGTTCTTACTTGTTTCACCAACTTCCATGGGAACCATATCAGCTGATGTATGGATAATATATAGTGTATACACATGTTATATGACTAGATCATGAGAGGTTTTTGAGATCTTCACAATGTCTGACTCATAGATGCATGTGGAACTTGGTATGGGGAACAAGCATGCAGTAAAGGGATCTAGAATAGTCCCATTCTGAATGGATTCATGAGGCATTTTAAGAGTGATGAACATGCTATGACTGTTATAAATCAAGAGGAGTATGATCTCAGCCTCAGTGATTGAGAAGAAAGGATTCGACATAGTATTCTAGGATAGAAAGGTGTTGATCAAGCCCAGAGGATCTAGCTCAGACACAATAATTGTTCTAGGATTTAGAGAGATAAACATGTATAGGATAAGGGGCCAAACTTTGTGAGTAATGGAAAGAAGCAAAGTGATAGAGAAAAAGGAGCAGGTAGCTGTGAAGGTTGAGATTCTCAGAGAGAGTCAACCTTGTGGTTCAAGTGGGAAGAAGTAGCCTTCCAAGTATGTCAAGGAGGACTCATGGTAAAAGATGACCATGTAAGATGCTCAGGAGCAGGAGGATTCTAGGAGCATGATCAGAGGGAAGTACATGAATATAGGTTCGAGTGATATGGCAGGGATAGCCTTTTTGTTAGAGGGAATAGCCAATCAGGTGGATTGGAGAGAATCCATTTTAATGAATCTATTAGAAAAGATGGATAAAAATCCAGGTGAGAGAAGTACTTTTCTCTCTAAGAGGGAGTGTTGATGCATGTAGCATTGGATAGGTACTTCCAAAATGGCATGTGATTATCATGTGGAATTCGTTGATAGCCTTCTAAGTGTGAGAATTTACTTTAGTTAATGTAATTATTAAAGTAAATAACTTTTATTAGTGAGTTGAGTTTCATTTAAAGAAAATGCTAAAACTTAGTAGCATGTAAATAATAGCCATTGATATCAAGTGAGGTGAGAAGTAATCTCCTTCGCCAATCATTTTGGAGATTAGGGATAGGTTATAACTCAATATTATAAAATAAAGGATCGGGTAAAGGTGAAGATAATGTTTTGTGAGATACCATGGTCAAACTTTTAGTGAGAGACCAAGGTGGGACTATTACACAAAGAAGAAAAGAATAAATTTTGGTAGTGTCGAGTCAGTTGAGAGTGTAGAAGTAAAGTAATTCTTCTTACACAAGAGTGAGGATATATCACTAATTAGCTGAAGATATTTTTTCCAAGCGTTGATGCAAAGAGCATTGGATCATGAAGGAATATGATTCAATATGTTGGATAGGTGGAGAAGGAATTCCATATAGATATCATATAGTTCAAGGAGAAGAGAGAGAAGAGGCAGTTGAAGCTGGGTTTCAGTTGACAGAAGCCAGAGGAAATCACAACACCATACGAAATTTGTCGTATAGTTTTTTTTCACATACACATACACATAGGAAGGCATGAGAAAGAGAAGGAACATACACCTAAAAAAATATGTTTTTAAACGGTTGTACAATGAAACGTATTGTGTCAGGTTTGTCTGTAGTTGTATTTCTCTCAGTGGGCCATTATCCTTGTTACAGGAGCCTTGATTTGACCAAAATAAAAGCATATGCGTATTGTTTTTCCCTCCGAGTTTTTTTCCCATGGGTTTATACCCAGAAATATTTTTTTCTCGTGTGAAATATTTTTGGTTTCCTTATTTATTAGTTGACTGCATGTTTAGTTGATCACTCATTTGTGATTTAATTCAATAAGTGATTTATTTGGAATTAACTGTCATGCATTGGGTTGAAGAGGGGTAAAATCAACATGGTGTCAAAGAACATACTCTAAGAGGAAGATAGATCTAGTATCCATATAAGTTGATAGAATATCTATCATATATACAAGAAGATATTGTCATATTTATAACCAACAGGTTAAAATCAAAGGACATTTTTTAGGGAAATAGTAACGAGGTAGAACTAGGTTTTTTACAAGTTTACGAAGTTGTACGCAGGTCACAAAAGTAAGATATATGTACATATGTGGGACTCATTGGATATATGATCATATAAACCATGTGAAGTATTCAAGGGAATGTACATACATGGGAATTACTAAGAGAAGGAACGTACATGCACGAGCTACTATGGTGACAGGAGTGTATAAGGTCATATATGATAATGCAGGAGAAGTTTCAATAAAGGGTTATCATACCAGATATTGGAGATGGAAATTGGGTTGTGATTAGAGGATAGGTTTAATGGGGTTTCTAACTACAGTCCTTAGAAAGAGAGGATTAAGTTGGTGGTGATGGAGAAAAATATTTAATAATTTTCCAATCTTCAGATAACTCCTCCAACTGATGTGACATAATTGGTCATCCATAATTAGAAGGATGTTAAATCCAAGTGCATAATTATGGATGGAGTGAAGGATCATTTAATCCTTCATTTATTGGGAAATACAACTTCTAGGGACATGTGGAAGTCTTTGAAGTGTTTGTTTCTTATAAAGAATGAGAATCACAAGATGGTGTTAAGAGAGAATCTTAGAAASAAAATGATGACAKGATCAAACATGGTGASAAMTTATTTCACYTTGATCCGAATTGTTTGAGATGAACTAGTTGTAGTTGGGGAGATARTGGCTAATTCAGAGTTAATGACAACGACACTCAAAGGCTTCATGAAGGAGTGCACATCGCTTATCAAAGGAATTGTGGGACAAGAAACACTGCCTGATTGGTCATGTTTGTGGGATGAATTATTTCAGGAAGAACTTCTATACAAATATTTTAATGGAGGTTGAAACAATAATGATGACAACCTTTCTCTTTCCAGCTAGGCAAAGAAGGGCAAGTTCAAAAATATTCTCAATTGAGATTCTACCTCTTAATATGACAAGAAGAAGGACATGAGAACAGTCAAGTGTTTTTCATGTCACAACATGGGGAATTATGTAGGTCAATGTACAAACAAGAAGGGAGGAAAAAAAAACAATCAAAGGTAGATGCATTGGAAAATACTCAAATGGATGAGTTTTGCAAGAAGTTTGAATAAAGCAATTTCTTACTTGTTTCCCAAACTTCCATAGGCACCATATAAGTTGATGCATGGTTGACAGATAGTAGATCCACATGTCATATGAATGGATCATGAGAGGTGTTCAAGAGATTCAAAGCGTCCGACTCACAGATGCATGTAGAACTTGGTATGGGGAACAAGCATGTTGTAAAAGGATTTTGGAATAGTGTTATTCGGGGTGGGGTCATGAGACATGTTAAGAGTGATGAACATACTATGATTGTTAAAACTCAAAAGTGTTCTCTCAATCTTAGTGATTGATAAGAAATAATTTGACATAACGTTCTGGGATGGAAAGGTGTTGATCAAGCCCAGAGGATCTAGCTCAGACACAACAAATGCTCTAGGATTTAGAGAGAAAAAATTGTATAGGATAAGGGGCCAACATTTGTGAGTAGTGGAATTAAACAAAGTGATAGAGAAAAATGGTCAGGTACCTCTGAAGGTGGATATTCTTAGAGGGAGTCAACCTTCAAGTTAAAGTGGGAAGAAGCATCCTTCCATGTCTATAAAGGAGAAGTCATCATACAATATTACCATGCAGGATGCTCAGGGGAAGGAGGCTCCTAGGAGAATGATCAAAGAGAAGTCTATGAATATAATTTTGAGTGAGATGGCTGGGATATCCTTTGTGTTAGAGGGAGCATCCAATTAGGTGGATTGGAGAGAAGCCATGGTAGTGGATCTAGTATCTAAGACAAAACCAACTCCAGGTGGGAGAAGTACCTTCCTCGCTAAGAGGGACTATTGATGCGTGTAGCATCATACAGGTACTTCCACATTGGCATGTTTCTATCATGTGGAAGTCATAGAAATCCTTCTAAGTGTGAGACTTTAATTTACTTAATGTAATTATTAAAGTAAATTTATTTAATTAGTGAGTTGAGTTTTATTTAAGGAAAATGATAAATTAAGTAACATGCAAAAAAAACCATTTATCTCAACTGAGGTGAGAAGTAATCTCAGTTGTCAATCACTTTGGATATTAGGGTTAGGTTATAACACAATCTTATAAAATCAATGCTAGGGTAATGGTTAAGATACTTTTTGGTGAGATACCAAGGTTAGAATTTTGGTGAGAGACCAAGATGAGAATTTTACATAGAGAAGCAAAGGAGTTTTTCTAGTGTGGAATTGGTTGCGAGTGTAGAAGAAAAGAAACAATTTTTCTTACACAAGAATGAGGAGCTCTCAATTATTGGGTGACAATATTTTTTCCAAGTGCTTATGCATAGAGTGTTGGATCATGAAGTACTGTGATTCAATATCTTGGATAGGTGGAGAAGGAATTCAATCTAGATATGTATAGGTCAAGGAGAAGAAAATAAGAGGCAACTCCAGGTGGGTTTTAGCTAGCATAAGATAGAGGAAAGCATAGTGTCATATGGAAGTTTCCATATAGTAATTTTTTACATGTATGTAGGTGGCAATGGAGACAACTGGATATGTGTGATTATGAAAAAGGGAATGTTCGTACACCTCAAAATGTTTGTTGTTCAAGGGTTGTACAATGAAAATTATTATGCCATATTTGTTTGTAGTTGTATTTCTCTCAGTGGGCCATTATCCATGTTAAAAGAGCCTTCATTTGACCATAATAAAATCATATGAGTATTGGTTTTCCATCTAGTTTTTTTTTTTTTTTCTAGTGATTTATACACAAAAATACTTGTGTCTTGTGTAAAAGATTTTTGGTTTCCTTATTTATTATTTTGTTGCATGTTGATATCATTACTTAGATGTGATTTAATTAAATAAATGATTTATTTAGAATTAACTATCTCTAAGATCCCACCTTACTTACCATCCTTACATAAAGAAACTAAACTCAATTTAGGGATTTTTTTTACACACACACACACACACACACATATATATACTTAAACTAACTCTCTAATAGTTATACTTGTAAAATATTTATAATTATAATTACAAAACAAATGACAAATTAAATATTTGATTCAAAAGTGTAATTCCAAAAGTTGTTAAATTTATCATAAATATACGACAGAACTTGGATTTTAAAATCAAAAGTAGAGGCAACACATGAAAACTACTACTATTGTGACATTTCACTAAAAACTTAGCATGCATGCAAGCTACAACCATTAATGCATTTTATCAAACACACTTTGCATGCATGCAAGCTACAATAATTGATGCATTTCATCAAACACCTTGCATGCATGAAAGGTACAACCATTGATGTATTTCATAAAACACTTTGCATGCATGCAAGCTACAACCATTGAGGCATTTCGTCAAACACTTTTCATTCATGCAAGATACAACCATTGATACATTTATTCAAAAAAATTTCAAGCTACACCCATTTAGACATTTATTCAAACACTTTTCATGTATGCAAGCTACAACCATTTATGCATTTATTCAAAAAAAATTCCTACATGCACACTACAAGAATAATGTAAAGTAGATAATGTCCATAAAAAATCATAAATAGTTATGAAAAGATCTACATAAATAATTATAGATACCGTTCACAAATAATTATAAATAATTATTGCACATTCTATTATTTCATTAAAACAAATTAATGTGTTGGTTTCCTATCTCATTTATTGGAAAATAACAAGTTTAATTTTGATATATCTTATGATTACATTTGCTACACACCCGATAATATCAATATTGACTTGAGAACTAAACTTTACTCTACGTTTTTTTTACAAGCCACACACCAACATAAATCTTGATTGCATAATGTGAAATAGGATGAATTGATATATTTGGAATGAATTTGAATATTTACTTATACATTCTCATGCTCTATTAAGAAACATGGTAAGTACATCCCATAAGAGCTCTTGAAATATACACAAACGTAATTATAATTTCTAAAAATATCTATAAATAGTTGGGAAACGATACACATAAATAGTTAAATATCTATAAATATTTGGGAAAAGCTACACATAAATAGTTATAAATAATTGTTCAATATACACATTATATTAATAAATATACCAAATGCATCCCACTAGAGCTCTAAAAAAAATACACACATCATTATAATGTCCATAAATAACTATAATTAGTTGGGAAAATATACACATAAATAATAATTCAATATACATGTTCTATTAAGAAATATAGTAAATGCTTTCCATAAGAGATCTCAAAATATACAAAGATAATTATAATTCCCAGAAATAACTATAATTAGTTGAGAAAATATACACAAATGATTATAAATAATAATTCAATATAAATATTCCATTAAGAAATATAGTAAATACTTTCCATAAGATCTTTCAAAATATACATAAATAATTATAATGTCCATAAATAACTATAATTAATTGGAAAAATATACACATAAATAATTATAAATAATAATTCAATATACACATTCTATTAAAATACATATAATAAATTCATGCATAARAGCTACTACAAAGAACATAAGTGGTCGAGAGAATAGTGGGYKATTGGATGGAAATGTAAGTACTAAAATATTAAAAAGGAATATCATTTTAAGAGTATGATCTTGAAAATACACTCTCTCCCAAATTTGGAAGTAGTTTGGAAGTAGACTCCAACAATTAATTTAACTGATCATGTAATTATGGAAATTAATCATATATGCAAAGATTGCTATCTATGAGGAAAATTACTTGAGCTCAATAAATTAAGAAATCCACTATAAAATGGGTAAATTAATAAACTTCACAATTAACTTTATTAGTAAAAAAACATTTCAAAATAATCATAATTATAAATAATTAAATAAAGATAATCAAATTTATGGAACCTTTTGGTATGCCATAGTTTAAAATTCTCATCCCTAAAAATATGTGTAGAATGAGGAAAGAATTAGAAGAAGAAGAGAGAAAATTTTCATCTTCATCAACATATTCTTTTCCTTTAACCCTCCATAACAATCACTTTCTCATATGCCATATAGTTTTGGTTACCATAAATGTTAGTTAAAATAAATACTACCTAATAGTCAATAATTGACCACATATAATTAAATTGCATAACTAAACATTTATCTGAAACCAATTGATTTTCTCCCTTTAGAATATCCACTTGTCAACTCAAGACCAATTTATTTACCACCCAACCTTATCTAGGGATAAATTATCCCCCTACTACCTAGATATTTAATTCATAGACTTGAGAATTGTTTTGGAAGAATGTCCTTACTCTCCAAGTTTCCCCCTCATACCACGGGGTTCCTTGTGTATTATTCACCAACCCCCCTTAGGTGGCAATCCCACATTTTTAATTTTTTAGCTAAATAATTAATTATATTAATATTCACCACTCTCATGTGTCTTTTTTATATTATTTCTCATTATTCACTTTTTCCATATTAAATATTTCATTTTTTATAAAAAAAGATAAATTAAAGTTGAAATCCTCTCAAAAGTGGGAAAATTTGGAATTAGATTAATGTAAGATTTAACTTGGGTTGTCTTACCTGGTTGATTTTTAACCTTGAGTGGTAATTTTGTGCTAGACAATAGGGATTCCACACCCCTATTGTATACCTCTACAGACTTATTAGGAATCCACATCCTTTCCTTGTATCTAATACTTAATTTCCTAATAAATTTAGGACTCTATGTCCTAACAATTTTCATAGATCCAAGACTCCACATCTTGATATTCCATGGTTTTAGGACTCTGTGACCTAACCTCCATGGTTTCCCATCTATTTTTCTTGAAACTTAGCGTTTCCCTTAATGTATTGGTTGTGAGCTCATACCCATATGAAGTTCTTGTTGGCAAGGTCTTGTTTCCCTATACCTGTAAACGTCATAAATGCATAGTTTACTATCATAAATTTAAAATTCATAATGAATTAAATTAATCACATTTTACCCAAATGTGTACATGAATTCTACAATCATTTCTGATCCAAGCATCCTTGTTGCCAAGTAACTAATTCTCTACCAATTCCTATTCATTACAAGGTTAAAGATACATAATCATGAAAATCATGTAACATCACTATATCATAATCAAATATTTTTTCCACAAAATAATGATCATCCATGTTACAATCATATATATTAATCTATGTAACTAACCAAATGTAGAAAAAAAACATATACGCAATAAGTTCTTAATCAAAATTGATCTGAAACACATAATCAGAAACATAATCACACATAAGTAGAGAGACAACCATGTATATATAATATGTGCATATATATTAGTGTTCACAAGTTAACTGACACAACCAATTCCATAACATATAAGTTTGGCATACATAATCCATAAAATATCACCCTCTTCAGATGTCACAAAACTATAATAGTCAAGATGAGACACTACATACTCCCCCTCTTGGGATAAAATTGGCCCAAATTTTAATTAAACAAAAAAGGAAATTCCAAATGCATAGTAGACGTGTCCTCCCAATATACAAACTGGCTCTTGCTTCAAATCCACCTCATTCGTTACCTGCAAATGATTCCAATCTCAAATATGAGAAGGATCATGAACATATTTACGCAATACGAAAACATGAAACACATCATGCATATGATGAAGAACTAGCAGCAGAGAAAGATGATATGGCATAGGTATACTATTTTCTAATATCTCAAAACTCCCATCAAAATGAGGAGATAGTTTATATCCCTTTCCAAATCTGATGGATTTTTTTGAGGTTTTACTCTAAGAAATACAAATTTCCCCTCTTCAAAACTACGTTCCATTCTATGAATATCAAAATAATTTTTTTTTTCTATCATGTGCCTCCTTCAATATTTTCCTTATACAAGATGTGTGTTCTTCCATTTATTGAAGAATTTCGGGTCCTATAAAGATTCTATCTTCTAGTATGTCCCAACTTAGGGGTGTTCTACAAGGTATTCCATATAAAATCTCATAAGGTGCCATACCAAGAGAGTGGTGATAACTATTATTGTAAGTGAATTCCACTAGAGGAAGATATTCTTCCCACTTGGTTTGTTGATCCATCACATACATTCGAAGCATATCTTCTAAGACTTGATTTACTCTTTCAATTTGACCATTTATTTATGGATGATAGGTTGTACTAAAATTTAACTGAGCTTGAAGGGATGAATGAAAAATATTCCAAAATCTACACATGAAAACAAATTCCCTATTTGATATGAGTTTCTTAGGAAAACCATGAATTCTAACAATATCCTTGCTAAATACCTATGTTATCACAGGGGCTTTGCAAGTATTTCTAACAGGTGTAAAATGAGAACTCTCTGTATGTTTGTCCACCACCACCAAAGTCGATTTGTGCCTCCTAACTGTTTCCAGTAATTCAACAATAAAATCCAGAGATATTTCCTCCCATTTGGACTCTGGAATGTTATGTGGTTGCAACAATCCTACTGGATGATCGTGCTATGCCTTGACTAGCTAGAATTCCAAACACCTTACCACAAAAATAGATATATACTTCCTCATGCCAGTCCAAGAGAAATTTTGGTTTAAATTTTCCTACATCTTTTGAACACCAGGGTGGGAAATATATAAAGAAAAATGAGATTATTTCATAATGATCTCACATAGTCCATCTTGATCTGGAACTGCAATTTTCTTCATGAATATCACTAGCACATCATCATCACAAGAATGCCCCTCCATATTTCTTTTGCAAATATTTTTCCCATACATGACAACTCTAACTTCCTTACACAAATCATCTTCATCTTTTTCCCTCAAAATGTGATCTTGTAAATCAACCTTCAATGTAATTACCGAGAAGATGAGTTGTTTTTGACTGAGTGCATCAACCACTTTATTTAAAGTACCCTTGATGTAAGTTATATCAAAATAATACTCACTTAAGAGCTCTAACCACCAACTTTATATAGCATTAAGATCACTTTGACAAAAAATATGTTGGAATCCTTTATGATCATCTGTCTTTAATTCAAATTTCCTACTCACAAGATAATGACGCCAAAGCTGCAAAACATGAACTATAATTGTTAGTTCCAAATCATGAGTTTCATAGATTTCTTCATGCAGCCTTAATTTACGAGAGTCATAAGAAATAACTCTTCCATATTGGGATAATATTGAACCCAATCCCTCCCTTGATGCATCATTTCATACTATACATGACCTATCTATATCTGGTACCTTTAGTATTGGATCTTAATTAAAACATTTCTTGAGTTTGGAAAAAGCCTGATCACACTCATCTATCCACGTTAACTTTTCTCCCTTCCTAAGCAATGAGGTAATTGGGTTATATATTTTAGAAAATCCTTCCATGAGTGTTCTTTAGTATCCTACCATACCCATGAAACTATGTACTTCATGTACATTAGAGGGTGTTGGCCATTCTGAAATTGCATCTATCTTTGTTGGGTCTACAACTATGCCTTGAATAGAAGTAATATGTCCAAGATAATGGATTTATGATTGGAAGAAAGAACATTTGGAAATTTTGTCATAGATCTTATTTTCTCTCAAGCGTTGCAAAACCAACCTTAAGTGATCTTCATGCTCTTATGGAGTCTTGGAATAAATTAAGATATCATCAAGCATCACTTGAACAAACTTTTCCAAGTACTTACAGAACACCCCATTCATGAGGATCATAAATACTCTTCGAGCATTAGATAACCCAAAAGGAACCAAAAAAAACTTGTAATGACCAAAACAAGTTCTAAAATAAGTCTTAGGAATATCTTCTTGCTTAACTCTAAGTTGGTGATACCAAGATCGAAGATCGATCTTGGAAAACACTAAGTCTCCCTTCATTTGATCAAATAAATCATCAATGCAAGGCAAAGTATATTGATTTATAATAGTTACTCGATTCAAATTCTTGTAATAAATACAAATCCGAAGAGACCCATCCTTATTCTTAAGAAATATCATTGGATCTCCCTAAGGTGAAACATTGGGTCTAATTGTACCCTGATCTAATAATTCTTGAAGTTTCACCTGCAATTCTCTAAGTTCAGGAAATGACATCTAGTAAAGATCTCTAGACACTGGTTTGGTACTAGGATTTAGTTCAATTGAAAACATCAATCTCACGCTTTGGAGGTATACCATGAAACTCATTAGGAAAAACATTAGCATGTTCTGAAAGAACTAGATATTTCTCTAAGGATGAAATATATCCCTCATTTAAGGTCATCATAGCATACATTTAACATTATTTTTTGAGACTCTGTTTCAACTACAATGCTAAAATCAGTCTCAGGGAAGCATGTTTCTTTTCCACTTGGAGAACCATCAATTGTTCCTCATCATTTACAAAATGAAGGGTATTACTTCTACAGTCTAGAACAACCCAGTGGGACTCAATCCAATCCATCCTTATTATTACATCATAATGTCTAAGAAACGTCACATAAAGGTTCACATGTGTGATACACACTCCCAAATCTAAAGGGAACTTGCAGACTAAGGATTCTACTTTTTGTGAATGACCCAATTCCATCT
>ML825913.1:64625-81945 GCA_009831015.1 Picea engelmannii | reverse complement strand
CTCACAAATTAACACGCCATTGACAAATGAGATCCACACATGAAGCTTGATCACCAAAAATTAGCCTCCAAAGCCTTTTATTCCAAAAAATATTGATAGTACAAATGATATTACAATACAATCCTTCCAAATGCTTCAACTAGTTTGCAATGGGAAGAGAGCTCCAATTTATAGCCAAGGGGAATACTTTCCAATGGAGGAGGGCACACCAAGTGGACAAGGAGGACACACCAAGTGTATGGAATGTGGAGCCAAGTGTGTGGGAGTAGGCTGCCACCTCTCCCAACACTCTCAAAAAACACCATATGGAAGATTTGATGGGATAGGGGGGTGCCACCTCTCAAAAGGTAGGCTGCCCCTCTTAGGAATGCACCACCTCTCAAGAGGTGTGCACCCTCTTCTTGAGCACATGCTAAAATCCAATCCACGTGCCATATAACTTATCTTGTGATCAATGGGATGTCTCCTATGGCTACCACCTTGCCTCTTGAGGTTTTATTCACCCAAAACATGTCCCCACATGTTTCCAAGAAAATAGTCACTTGCTGATTTTTCTTGATTTTTTATGTTTTTTTGGGTTTTATTGAGTAAAAATGATTTTTTAGTGATTAAGATCACTAATTTCACTCACAAAATTGATTATTTAGGTAATGTGGGTGCTCTAGGTAAAAAAATGAGCACCCCCAAGGCATAGGAAGACTCCTAGCAAGGTGGCAACCATAAGATACATCCCATTGATCACAAGATAAGTTATATGGCATGTGGATTGGATTTTGGCATGTGCTCAAGAAGAGGGTGCACACGTCTTGAGAGGTGGCGCATTCCTAAGAGGGGAAGCCTACCTTTTGAGAGGTGTCACCCCCTATCCCATCAAATCTTCCATAAGGTGCTTTATGAGAGTGTTGGGAGAGGTGTCAGCCTACTCCCACACACTTGGTGCGCCCTCCTCCATTGAGAACTCTTTCCCTTGGCTATAAATTGGAGCTCCCTTCCCATTGCAAACTAGTTGGATCTAGTGAAGGGTTACACTTGTAAAGTATTGTACTATCATTTCTATTTGGAATAAAAGGCTTTGGAGGCTATTTTGGTGATCAAGCTTCATGTGTGGATCTTATTGTCAAATGGTGTGTTAATTTGTGAGGTAACTTGTGTTGTTCTTTTTGCTTGAATATTAGATTGTGGCCTTCAAGTGGAGTTGTCTCTAAGAAGGGTAAAACTAGAAGAGATAGATTGCTTTATGGTTTTATTGTTTATTGTATGTGAATGTTTATGTTGCATATTCATTTCGGTTAATGTATATGCTTTCCTAAATTTTCTTATGCAAGAACACTATTATACTACTATTTTATTGGCAAGAAGTATCTAAGTTTGCAGGATCTCACTACTTGAAGAGGAGAATAGGCTTTGTTGCACACTTTTCTTCTTCAATCTCTCAAGAAAGACAAAGACCCTCTTTGATCCATCAAAGAGACTCCATCTTGCCCAAAGTTCCAAGGCTTTGAAGATCCTTCTCTCTTTCTCAGATTTTATTATTACTTCTTAGTTACTTCTAATTCTTATATGCAAATCATTTAAATCTGATTTAAAATTTAAATATATCTTATTTCAGTTTTGCATATACAAGAAAGCTAGATTTATTTTGCATCTAAAGGTTTCAATTTGAAGCATAGGATTTAGACTAGAAAAGGCTAGTTTTATCAATTTTCCTTCTAAATTCTTAGAGGATAAAGGTAGCTTCTTTTTCAAAGTACTTCATTTAAATATTGAGAAATTTAGTGCTTGTAGTTTGCTGTCTTAAAAAAGCAGCAAAAGATCCCAAGGAAGCAAGTTTTCTAGCTTGATTCTTTGGTTCATTTTTGCAAAATTTTATTAAATTTAATAAGTTTGGGGTTTTACTACTAACATCTCAAGACGCCTTTTAAGTGTTTTGGGACATATTGCATCTTGTTTGTTTGCTGTTTTGTGCAGATTGGTGAGAAAACAAGAGGATACACTGTCAAAAATTGAAGATTTAAAGCTTCCAAGACCCCCGAAGTGGCCCTATATCTTTGAAAATTGTTGTAAAAGTGTAATTTTTATTTTTCGATTCATTTATAAGGGTCCACATCTCTCTTTTAAAAAGATCACAAGTCTCTTCAAGAGCATCTGTAACCGATATAATAAAATCAGTGAACCAAATGAGGTCTCACTTTGCTTTTGCCCCCGGGGGTGTGTGTGTTGTGTTTTGGGACTGTGTCTTTAGCTTTCTTCAATTGTTCATTTTTGATATAAGTTCTCAAACAAACTCACATCAACTTTAAATTTAAAAAAAATCACAATCTAGATTAGATTTCAATTTGCAAGGGTAGAACACCAATTGCTAGTTTAGATTTCCTTTTATGCAATTTCAAAGTTGGAAATAAACCGTCTCCTCAGCTCCTCGCAAGAGGTTGGTCAATGAAGACTTAGTAATTAGAAAACATTTCCCTTTCAATACTTTGATTTCTTGTTTAAAATAAACAAGTCCCCTCAGCTCCCAGTGCGGTTCCTGACCCTTCCAGTTGCGAGCTTGTCTCGATCTTCCGGGAGTAAGTTTCATACACGTTGGGCTGGTCAGTGGTGATAGATTAATAGAGAAATTTCAAAAGAGAATTATTGCTTGGCTTTAAGAACCGCCTAGGGGGACTGTGCGAAGTTTCATTGAATACCTCGGGCTTGTTCTCCTCAGTGTTGGACATCCGACACCTCTAGTGGGCTTGTTGGTGGAATCATTGGGTTTCGGAAAGTTCTCAACAAATCTTTGAGCTAAAGGGATAACCTCTTGTGAGGCCAAATCTAGTTTAATCAAACACTTTATTTTCTTGCAATAAAATTTATCTCATTAACCTACCATCAATAAATCCGAATAAAACACACAATCTACATTGCCCACGATACCTTTAAAGCACTGGTCTCAATTCTACATTTACAAATCCATTTGCTTCAAGCACTTTATTTTCAGTCATTTACTTTGAAGCGACTTTAATTTACTTGCATCTAACATTGTCTCAAGTATCCTTTATGCAAGTATCTTTATGTATCTTGTGGTGATTACTTGATTTGTGTATGTTTTAGAATAGATTTGTTTTATTTTGGTTAATGCAATAAACTCCTAGAATACTAGTTTGGTTAGATTTCAGTTTAAGCCTTAGATTATTTTATTAGGAACTACCCTCCTTGGCTTCGCTAAGAGTTGGTCTAGACAGAGGAGTTGAGGATTATGTGACATCACCTTAACTCTCACTTGCTCCCAAGGACACACCGAGTGGATTGAAGATTTCTTCCACGTCTCCCATGTGTGTATAAGGCGACAACATGTTGAATTAATAGACATGGGTAATCCCCCCTTGGACTCCCCCCTTAGACATTCTCTTAGACTCTCCCCTCTCTTGTGGATTAATCAACCCCCATCTCTGTCGATGTCTCCCAACAATTGACACAACATATTATTATTAAAAATTTAGAAATACAATTCGCATATACATCGCTTGGTTGTGTCCACACATTATATCTACATTAAGCATTAATTAAAATAGAGATTATAGTGGGGGATGTTACAAGAAACTAGAAGCAAAAAGTGCATGCCCATGCAAATAAGAGTTAGACGATGAAGAATCAATATTGATGTTATGCTTCTTCATCACTGCTTCTAAGTCTTCTACCTTTTTAAAACATTTAGACTCCACATGACCATCTCACATACAAAAGTTGCAATGCTTGTCAGTCTTCTTACTTTTAGATTTTTCTCCTTTGTCACCATTGGGATTAATAGCTGGCTGAGAGGTTTGGGACCCTTGTTTTGCTTGTCGTTGTGGAGATGATGTTGCTTCTTAAGATTCTTGGATTTATCTTTATGTTGGGCCACTAGGACATTGTTGAATGTACTTGCAATGCTGATCAATCCGAGTTGCACAAGCTTATCTTTCTCTCAAATCAGAGAATCACAAAAGGATTCAAGAGTGGGAGTTTGGTAAGCACCCCCTAGAGCTTCTCTGGTGGCATAAAAGGTAGATACAGACACATAATATGTTCTACCAAGTTTAGTAAGAATATCATATATGTATCGATCATCCTTTATATCTATTTTATAGTCTTGACATAAAAGTCTAAGTGTTTTAAACTTAGATAAATAATTTTTAATGTAAGGGAAATCATTGGGACTTAAAGTTATTAATTGATTTTCAATCTTGTGAGCTCGAATAATATTGTGTTTACCAAAGACAACTTCAAGCTTTTCCCAAGTTTTATCCGGGCCATCAATTCCTCGAAGGTGAAACCTTAAATTAGAAGAGATGAACATTTTGATTAATCCACGTGCTTCATCATTCTTATTGTCCCATTTGACGTTATTTTCGACATTAGTGGGGGTTTGTTCTTTTCCCAAAGCAATATGATATAAATCTTTACTTCTTAGTACATCCTCCATATGGGGTTTCCATGAGAAGTAGTTGGTACTGGTAAGCAAAAGATAACTGGGAGAAGCCATATTAAATATGTATAGAATATGGATTTAAAAGTTGAAATTGATGGTCTGGATGGAAAGCTCTAAAAAAATAGCTTTAAAAAAAACAACACAGAAAATGAACTTCGGATGTGAGAGCTATGTCATTTTGAAAAAAAGATACAAATAGTAACCAAAGAGCCACTGGACAAATAAAAGTTGGTCCACGTGGTGATGCTCCTTTTGATCTATCTTTGCATAAGCTCACTGTTACAAATAAGTTACTTATGAAGTGACCCACTTTTATAAAATAAGAGAGAATCACTTTTACAATGAATTTACTTTGTAAATTAAAGTTGCATGCAAAAAATAACTATTTTTTTTTAAAGCTATTTTATAGTGATTCACTTTTATAATTTAAGTGAAATGCTCTTTACAATGAATGCATGATTTTTTTCGAAAATTAACAAAAAAAAAACTTGAACTCAAGACTTTTTACTAAATAAAACAACTTTCAACTAAGTGAATTAGTGCAAAACACATTATAATCTTAAGGAGGATGGGGGTGTTGTTGTTGGAGCTCTGCCTCAAGGTGCATGCTAAAAAAACTTATTTTCATATGATCACACAAAAAAAATTTCGTTTATTGACAACAACAATGGGTTAGCTCTCGGTTAACTTACTTTGAAAATGCAAGTTTTCTCTATGTTTCCGATTTGTTGAGATCACACACAGAATATGACAAAAAACATACGTAGACAATAAAACACTTTTTTCTCTATTTCTGATTTGTTGAGATCACACAGAGCGCAGGGCAAAGATCATATGCAGATCGGAAAGAGTAACAACTTGAAAACAAAACTATAAAACTGAAATTTATCTCTGTAAAGTTTTTTTAAAAATAACGTATTCATGATTTATCCCTTCGGATTTGATTGAAATAGCCGTATCTTGGGCAAACAGAAACATTTTTGAGTGAAACGAAAAATATTTCTAACTGAAAGAAGTGCTTCGTGTTAGATTTTGAACACACCTCAGGTTTGATCTAGGTTCTCAACAATATACATAGAAATGACACAATCTAAACTGTGAACATAAACACACTAAGATGCCTAACAACTTCAACCGAAAATAAAACAACAACAATTAAATCATACATAGTACACATAATTTTTCATTAAATCATTGCTAAAAAATTGGGCTCTTGTATCAGGGAAAATGGCCCTTTCTTACACCAAAAGAAATCACCAAAAAACTTACAAAACACCCTTGTCCACTGTAAAAACCTTCCTTGGTTTCTGAGCCCAATTCTGCTAACTGTACTTTAGCCTTTACATAGGTCGAAACCTTTCTCTACTTGTTGGTCACCTGAGCAGTCCTTCATGATATCTCTCCAACCCTCAATACTTCCCTTTCAGCTGATTGTCCCATTCATAAAATTGTCCCAACTCTAACTGTACTAGCCCTCAAAGGCTGCGACTAGGTTGACATGTTTGCAATCCACCTGTAATATCCCTCAAAACTGCCTAGAATATCTACGGCTAGGCTCCTAAAGCTGTCGACTACCTCAGGCCTGAGGCAGGTTGTCTAGACTTCCTCTGAAATACAAAACAAACCTAGTGGTTGCCCTAAATTTGCAGGCTGAGTCTCTCAAAATACCTGTCACTGCCCTAAACTTGCAGGTCGAGCCTCTTAAAATGCCACGAACTATGGCTCCCTTTTGTTGTCTGGGTCTAGGCCCTACTTGGCCATCTTTTCCAAGCCACCTGCCCAAGAATACCTTGCTGCCCTAGATGCAGGTATGCACATAAAGACTCTCCATGCCTAAGCTCCGCTCACAACTTCAGAGTGAAAATCCTCTTTCACTTGTTGTATGTTGCTCTCTCACAAGGTTCTCCTTTTATACAACTCTAAGGGTTGAGTTAGAGGCCCCTAAATCAACTTAGGCGCCCTCTCCACAAACTCAACAATAAATTGATTTTGTTTAATCTTTCAGTGGGTACAAAACCCCATCAAACAACCACAAAACCCATCAATAATCCCACAAATCCCATTAACAAGCCTACAAAGCCCACACTTCACACAAAGGATTTTCTCAAGGAAAAAATTGTAATGTGAGTGTCGAGAATGGCTCCCACATGCCCGACACTTAGGTTAATGTGGGAATACCTCCCGATGCTACAAAAACATCAACAAACCCTCCTAGCAAGGGAGGTATTCCATCCACCATCACCTGTAAGTATCTCTGTCTCTCACACTGGAAGCAATTCTGCCTCCCGCATTGGATCTACTACCACAACTGCTCCCTTTGACACATTAGCAAATCCTGCTGTATGAATTGGACCCTTCTTGGAAGACACCCTACTCCTAGAAGCCTCCTGCTTCTAAGCATCCTACATGGCTTCCTCAACCCATGACACCTTCTTGACAGTCTTGGAAGACTCCTTTCTCCCATCTGAACCTAAGGGTTGACTTCCTTTGGTCATCTGACTCTCCCTCTGAGCCTGCTGACTTCCTTTGGAGTTTGACTCCCTTTGAAGTCCGACTCCCTCTGAGTCCACAACCTTCTTCTCACAGTTCTTTAGTATAGGCTTTCCTATTAGCCTATATAAACCACTCTCTCTAAATCCTAGAACCACCCATGGGTTTGAGCTAGGTCCACTGGGTCGGAGAAATCTCTTTCCCTTCCGGAACACAACTTCGAACCATGTCTGCTCGATCAATGAGACTGAGAGCATGTTGCAACTGAGTTATGGCACCCAAAGCACATTCTGAACTTGCAACACCCCACTTGACTCCATCCTGAATGGTACAATCTCGACTCCTTTCATTGCATGCTGACTTTGATCACCAATCCTCACATGCAGATAATAACCCCATTTAGTCAAGCTCTCGAACACCTCTTGTGTCCCTATCATATCCCTGGTAGCCCCATTGTCTAAGAACCAAGCACCCTCACAAATGGTGGTCTCTGAAAGGTGGGAGACAAGAGGAAATTTCTCCTGGAATTTCTTAGCCAACTCTTCCTCCTCGGATATGGTTGAAGTAACCATCTCAGCCTGCTTCTCTCTCGCCCTTCTTCGTTTTCGGACACTAGCTAACATAATGACCAAATTCGTTGCATGCATAACATTTCACTTTACTCAAGTCTTTCATACCTTTTCTCTTCTTTATCTGACTAGCAAGAGCATTCTCCTCACAACTCTTGTGCTGAAGATCATCCTCTCAAAATTCTTTCGGAATGAAGTCATCCCACAACTTGCTCCAATATTGGAGCTTCTCATGTGACACAACTCCTTTGATGAATGAATTCCATTGTTTTGAGAAGCCCTTGAGTGCCGTCCTCACCAACTCTGTGTCTGCCACGTCGTCCCCTATAACCGCAAGCTCATCACAAACTTACTGAATCATGGTGAGATATGATGCACATTTTCTGAATCCGTCATCTCGATCTCCTTGAGCTTCTCTCTCAGCACCATCTTCCGGTTTTGTTCTTGTTCTGAAATAACGGTTTCAGAGCCTCCCACATGTGCCACACTGTGGTCTTTCTAGTTAGGTGAGGTATCACACAATCCTTCAGTCCATCAAGAATGATCAACCTAGTCTTTACATCTGACTTGTTATACTTGTCTAGTTCTGTTGCATTAGTTGGCTTAGTGATCTGACTGTCGACAAATTCTCACAGATCATTCACCAACATCACTAACTTGATTCTTTCCTTCCACGAGCTATAGTTGGATATCACATCCAACCGATCTTCAATTCCCAATCCAAAAACCATATTTGTTGTTGGACTTTTACCCAGAAGTTCAAGATACTCAACTGTGAAATCTGCTATAGCTCCTTTTCAAGATTGTTACTTGTGTAAAACTAAGATCCAACTGCACTTTTCAATGCCTCAGCTCTGATACCATGTTAGATTTTGAACACACCTCAAGTCTGGTTTATGTTCTCAAAAGTATACACATAAAGACACAATCGGAATGGTGAACATAAACACATTGAGATGTCTAACAACTTAGCACAACGAAAAATAAAACACCAACAATTAGATCATACATAATACGCATAATTTTTCATTAAATCATTGCTAAGAATTTGGGATCTCGTACCGAGGAAAATGGCCCTTACACCAAAAGAAATCACCAAAAAATCTACAAAAGACCGTTGTCTACTACAAAAACCCTCCTTGGTTTCCGTGCCCAATTCTATGCATTGTACTTTAGCCTTTACACATGCCAAAACCTTTCTTTGCTTGTTGGTCACCTGAGCAGGCCTTCACAGTCTCTCTCCAACCCTCAATAATACCCTTTAAGCTCACTATCCCAAGACCCACTGTACTAGCCCTCAAAGGCTGTGGCTAGGTTGGCAGGTCTGCAATCTACCTGTAACAACCCTCAAAACTGTCTAGAAAATTTGTGACTGGGCTCCTAAAGATGCACCACAGGTTTGAGGCAGGTTGTGGAGACTCCCTCTGAGCAACAAAACAGACCTAGCGGTTGCCCTAAATTTGCAGGCCGAGCCTCTCAAAATACCCGTGGCTTCCCTAAACTTGCAGGTTGAGCCTCTCAAAATACCACGGATTGTGGCTCCCTTTTGTTGGCTGGGTCTAGGCCCTACTCGACCCTTCTTTCCAAGCCACCTGCCCAAGAATACCTTGTTGTCCTAGATGCAGGTCCACACAAAAAGACTCTCCATGCCTCAACCCTATGTTAAAAATAATTAAAAAGTACCTAGGCAAGTGTTTCTCACTACCTAGGCGCCTAGGGGGTGGGAAAATGCCTAATGTGGACCCTAGTTTTTTAATTCATGAGATATGAATTAAAAGTGACTTTATGACTTAAGTAAAGTGGGTGAGTGAATAGACATTAAATCTTGGCCACTCATTTAATTCAATCTCCACCATTGGATTAAGAAACCCTTCACCTACCCTCATGAAGTCGAATTAGGGAAAGTGAGGCGCCCCCATTCTCATTCTTCATGTGATTTGGAGAGAGTAAGAGAGAGAGAAGTCGAGTTGAAGCAGAGAGGAGAATTTTCTGAAGGTGGCACAGATTTCAAGACAAAGCTACAACACATAAAATCAAGGAGAAAGGTACAACATTGTTCTGGGTCGTACTGTATAGATTTGTGGAGGCCGTACTGCTGTATTTATGGCACATAAATCGAGAAGAGGTTGCAACATTAATTTCTGGAGAGTTGGCATGCTTTCCTAGGCAACCGTACTGTACTTTCAGGGACAAAAACTCGAGTTACTGTTCTGGTACAATTTTTGAGGGAAACCATACAACCAAGGGTACAAAAATCGAGGAGCAGACCTGTGCATTTTGTACATGAAATTTTGGCACGAATTTCGAGGAGTCTCTAGCTCAGATTTTGAGGAGGAATCTTGGCACGGGTTTTGAGATAAGTCTGATATTTATTTTTGAAGAAAATGAATGATGAAAATAACATTCTCTTTGAGCTCTGAAATAATAAAAAGCCCCTCTCTCATTGGTTTTCCTCTTGTGGGTTTTTCTAGGGTCAAAGTTAGACCAAAATCTCTGTGTATTAATTTCTGAGTTATTGTGCTGCAGTTAGTTTTATTTGTTTTTGCATTTATTGCTGTTCAGAATCCTCATGTTTCAGTTTTGAGATTTGTTTATATGCTGAGAAATTGTTGTTGTCATAAAATTGGGTTTTTGGGCATTAAACTATGATTAGTCTTAGTGAGACTTGAAATTGGGTGGGGTCTGAAAATTTACACCCTACATGGCCTCAACTCCACTAACAACTTCAGAGTGAAAATCCTCTTTCACTTGTTGTATGTTTCTCTCTGACAAGGTTCTCCTTTTATACAACTCTAAGGGTTGAGTTAGAAGCCCCTAAATCAACTTAGGCGCCCTCTCCCACAAACTCAACAATAAATTAGTTTTGTTTAATCTCTCAATGGGTGCAAATCCCCATCAAACAACCACAAAGCCCTTCAATAAGCCCACAAATCCCATTAACAAGCCCACAAAGCCCCACACTTCACACAAAGGATTTTTTCAAGGAAAAAGTTGCAATGTGAGTATCAAGAATGGCTCCCACATGCACAACACCTAGGATAATGTGGGAATACTTCCCGATGCTACAAAAACATCAACACTTCGGATGCAATGGAATAGTCCTCTTGGCTCAGAAAAATATGGAAATAAGAGAACCCAGAGATGCGACAACACGACTTCAAGATCTCGATCTACAACGAGAGCGGGTCTTCAAATGTGCTCTGATCATGTTCGACAACACAGAGTATTCCAACAGAGGACGAACTGTTAGAATTAGGGAAGAAAACCAGAAAAATACTATCTTTTAAATTTTCTGTTAGATAGAACAATATTGGTCTAAAAATAAATCAAACTTAGAACAGAAATGAAGTACAATAGTAGATCTGAAAATGATTAGATCTAAGCAATAAATATATTTCCGAGTAAGCAAGATAAACAAATCTAAACAATAGGTAGATTTCTGAGTTAGATCTAAACAATAATTTATTCCAGAATGATTAAAGCAATCAGATCTAAACAGTAGCAATTAGATCTGAACCATAAAACAATAGATCTGTATATAACAATAATATATAACTTGAAGTAGTAACTTACCTCTGTTCAATGAAGAAGAGCATGACTCACTCAAGGGATGAAGTGCCACTGAAGATGCTCAGAAAAAATCAAGAATCATGGATCTACCTCAAGAGTTAGATCTCTTAGCAAGAGAATGAAGGACTGGTTGCCACCAAGGAGAAACCACACTTAAAAACACCACACAAAAATTTCTGGAAATTAAACCCTCATGCATAAAAACTTCACATAGAAATTTCTTGAGATCAAACCCTCATTCCAAACATATGCAGAAAGTGATAGCAACAACAAAGGGTACGACTGTCTTGAATAACTAGCAAGAGGGGCCACGGTTTAGGAAGTAGTTCAGATTTGCAATTGAGAAGGAGACGACAACCTTTTAGAAGAGGGTCTAGAAGCACCCGAATTGCTGTAGGAGAGGGCGACAGCTTCAATCCTCAACACACAAGAAATTACAACATATAGCAACCCTTCAACAAAACTTTTGACAGCTTATAAGAACCCTTAACTCATCACCAATCATAGAGCAGGCAACAATAACAAAGAGGCTGAAAACTGGATTGATATAGAAGGCCGAACTGTCACAAGAAGACCACAACTACTGTTGCAAAGGAGGGTCGCATCAAGCATAGAGAAATCCGCCTCACTTAGAAGAGATCATGAAAGGAGAGTAAGTGAGAGAATAATGAAGGGGGAGCGTTCTTATTTATACTTTTAGGCTAGGGTTAGACTAATAAAAAATATAATTAAAATAACATATTTAATTAATATAATTATTAATTAAACATGTTATAATTAAATATTAATTAATATTTTTCATTAATAACCCCTAAAACAAATATACAAACCCCCAATCAAACTCAAGCTCAAAAACCAAGGGTGGGGGGGGGGAGGGTTTAGGAGAGGTTTACTTAGTGGCAACACATGTCCATATAATTCTCAAGGTGACCATTTAACTTTATCATCATTGCATATGGGATACATCCCTCATGTGGTCATGCCCATCTTCAAAATCTCTCTTAGGTCCCGTGGACCATCCTGGAAGAGAGGAAGAGGATCACACACCAACAAATTTTGGTATTACACCAAGAACTACCTGATCAAGGACCAAGTTGTCCCAGAACATATCTGGGGTCTTATCCACCAAGGTACAAGACCAATGATCAACCCATGCTTTAGACATGGGTACACTGGAACACATCCAGGGGCTCTAGACATATCTAGGGACTTAAACTGCTTGGTCCCAGACCAAGAATCCCAGTCATCTACTGGGGGCCCTCACAAGGGTCTTTACTGCTTGGTCCCAGACCAAGAACCCTAGTCATCTACTAGGGGCCCTCACAAGGTTTTTTTTCCATGGCTCTAACTGCTTGGTCATAGACCAAGAACCCCAGGAGTGTACTGGGGGCCCTAGTCCACAACTAGGGTATTAAGACATCCTCCAGGGAGAATGACTTTTGCAGTTGCATTAAATTCAACACTCCCTCTCAGCAAGAGAGACATTCTCAGCTACACCAAGCTTGTCACGAAAGTATACAAACTTTATCAAGGACAGTGGCTTGGTCAAAATATCTGTCGTCTGTTCTGTTGTTGGAACATACTGAATACTGAGAACGTTCTTTTGCACCATGTCCCGGACATAGTGATATCTCATCTCAATGTGTTTTGACCTGTTGTGAAACACTTGATTCTCGATGAGCTTTATACAGCTCTGATTGTCACATTGAATGACTGTGGGTTCTAGCTCTGTACTGAACAAGGCTGAATGTAGCTTCCCAAGCCACACTGCTTCTTTGTTAGCAACACTTGTAACAATGTATTCTGCTTCTGCAGTGCTCTGGGATATGGAGCCCCGTGTCCTGCTGGACCAGAAAATCATTGCGGAACCCAAACTGAAACAACATCCAGAAGTGCTCTTCCGATCCACTGTACTGCCCATCCAATCTGAATCTGTAAATCCATGAAACATTACACCTCCACTGGATGTGTATCTGAGACCACAAGATATAGTTCCCCGAACATATCTCAGAATATGCTTAACAACAACCATATGTATATGCTTCGGTTCACACATGAACTGGCTGAGGGCATTTACCACATAACAAATGTCCAGTCTAGTATGTACGAGGTACATCAATGACCCAATGATCTGCTGATATAAGGTGGGGTCTTCTGGATTTGAACATGTAACCTGATCTTGTAGTTTCTTAAGGTTAGAGATCATTGGTGTGGTCATGGACTTGCAGTCCATCATGCAAAATCTGCGGAGTACATCAACTGCATATTTACTCTGTGAGAGAAAGATCTCACCTCGTTTCTGCCATACCTCCAAGCCTAAGAAATAATGCATGAGCCCCAAGTCTTTCATTTCAAATTCTGCAGAAAGCTATCTCTTAGTCTAAGCTATCAAGTTTTCCTCTCCAGTGAGGAACAAATCATCCACGTATAAGACTAAGATAACTGGATGATTTTGTACAATCTTTATATAAATATTGGGATCTGCTATGCTCTTGGTGAATCCAAGACTCTATAGAAAGCTGTTTATTCTACCATACCAAGCTCTCAGAGCTTGCTTCAACATGTACAGGGCTTTCTTGAGTTTTACACATGAGATTCTTTCCCATCAATCACGAAACCTTCAAGCTGTTCGATATATACTTCTTGCTCAACTTCACCGTTAAGAAAAACAGTCTTAACGTCCATCTGGTGAAGTTTCCAACCAAAAACTGCTGCAAGAGAGATAATAATTCTGATTGAAGTATATCTTGCAACTGGAGCAAAAATCTCGTCATAGTCAATTCCTTCTTTCTGAGAGAAGCCATGAGCCACGAATCTAGCCTTGTATTTTTCAATACTGCCATCTGCTGCATGCTTTATCTTATAAAGCCATTTGGAAGTTACCACTTATTTGCCACGAGGTCTAGGAACTACTGTCCATACATCATTCTTTAGAAGAGAATCATATTCTTCAATCATAGCATCTTTCCACGCTTGATGTTTGGAAGCTTCTACAAATGTGGAAGGTTCCGAATCAATCACAATATTCAACTTAGCTATGAGACCGGAGTACTTATCTGGTTTCTTGCTTTCTCTGAAGGTGCCCTTAGGAGTTGAATGATTTTCTGCTTCTTTTAGTATTTCTCGGCACCAGGTTGGTTTCCTTTTGATAGGAGGTATTTGTTAGAATATAATGGATGTGCTCGTTTTACCATTGACAATATTTCTATTGTCACCCAACCATAGGCCGAAGCTACCCTTCGAGCACCTTAACCTTGACAGAGAATCACTATAGAAGCAAACCCTAGGCTAGATAGCCAAACAAAGGGTAGCACACCTTTCCCCAAGGATAACACACCTTTCCCAAAGGATAGCACACCAACAAGAGCTGATCAAATAATCCAAACCCTAACGAAGAAATAGTCCAAGCGTAACTGCTAGCTGCAGCAGCTGCAACAACAACTCTCCTCCAAACCTGCACAGAAACTGGGCAACTGCAGTGCGCACAAGTGCTGCTCTGCAATACTGAAACTGCCTGCCATAATGAGAACTGACCTCCTGTATTTATACTAATTCTGGCTAACTATATGGGTCGACTTCTCATTTTGGGTATCTGTCTGTTCAATATATATTATTATTTCTGGCCAACTTCTTCTCTTGGAGGCTAATAACCCAATATAAATTATCTTCTTGAGCCAACAAGTCTTCTAGGGTTATTAGCCAACTCATTAGGGTTTCTTCTTGCTTCCCAGAGTATTCTATCTTCGTCAGGTTTACACGTGGAGGTAAATACCTCCTGCAACTACCATAATATCAACACTTCCTCTTAGCTAGGGAGGTATTACAAGTAATGGTCTTGAACACAAAAACATGCCATTCACCAGGTAGCATCAACATAGTTGTATAGACTAGATCATGAGCACCATCATCATCATTAGTGTCATCAGCTGCATCATCTCTCGAAACCATACTTTATATGAGTAATCATACATGATGCTCACTCCACAGAGTGATACAAGAGCCATTCTTCTAATCTATAAGAGTAAATGCTTTGAACCATTTTCCATCTGGGAAATCTCTGTCCTTTGATTATCCATCTAACTGATAATCATTTCCAATACTGCTGATAGTCTTCAAGGAAATCGAAACAAAAATAGAACACAACTGTGTCTATCCATAGTAGTACATAACTACAATCCAGTGGTACACTACCACACCAAGTAACACACAAGTACTTGATCAACAATGTATAGTCACTAACAGTGGAACACATCCACCATAGTAGTATACATCTATTCTCATACAGTCTTGTTGACGGACGAAAATGAACGCTCGTCAACTGGAAGAGTGGATCCGGTACGGGGTTGTCTAAATAACCCAAGCCATTTGGGATGATCCACCCTGACGGGTTTAGCGGCTCCGTTGGCCGATCTAAGTCCTAGGGAAATGAAAGAAAAACTAAAAAAACTAAAAAAAATAACTAATCTAAGTGAGAAAAGCAGCTACAACAAAACTATATACAATTCTAAAGCATATATACAATTTACTTACTAATATCATAAAACAAAAATCCTACTTGTTTAAATGTTCATCTATCAACACAATTAAATCTTAATCACAAATGTACAAGCATTTACAGATTATAGATTTTAAATGAAAACCTAAAAAAAACCATTTGTAAACTGTCCCATGACAACAAAACTATTGTTTTTTGATTTTTTTATAATTTCATAAAAAAAAACTAAAATTATAACTATCTAAGATAAGCAATTAAAATGATAATCTTAACTATAAATCTAAACTAAATATATCTATCTAAACTACTTAAATAACACTAATATACTAACCTGTAATAACGCTTTCCAATTTGTCCTGTGCAAAGTATTCGATTCAGCTTGTGGGTGGGAGAAAACCCGCACCAGATTCTCCACAAGCTTCTCGTAAAAAAGAAGCAGCAGTGCTCTTTGAATATAAACGACAGAACAAACAAGACATAAAACTAACATCAATCTTATGATTTACAAATCATCACAGTTAGATAAATCCCTGCTGAGAAATTCTGTACAAAATGATTCAATTAATGAAGAAGATAAACCTTTAATCATTCAATTGAAACGGATGTAATTGCTGTGCTAAAACTGAGATACATAAGACATGGACATAATTTAAATCACAACGCATTAACCTATAATAAGTCTTGATATCTAAAGTAGTCAATGACTTAATCACAAATTTGAATGCACAAACCCTGAATGAAAGTACGATAAATTGAAAGCTAAAGCTCTTGCAAAAGATCGACTTCCATTCAAGTCTTTATCATCATAAATCCATAGTCTTGTTCTCCCAACAGTGATGATGGGTCCATTACAAAAAAAAAACAAGTATTTAAAGACCACAGGGTAAAACATCCCTGTGGGAATTATCAAAGCAATTTACAAAATATCTGGGAACAATCTCCCAAGTCCCTATTTGTGCCTATGACTAACAACTTAAAACAAAACTATATCTAAACTGCCACAGGATGTCCGATTTGTCAATGAAATTCGTAGGTACCTGTAGGTAGACAAGAATAGGCAAGTTTAGATAATGTTTTATTGGTAAAATTAACAAAAAATCTAAATTTTAAGACTAGCTATAGAATCTTGCGATTCTGCAGCTGGTCTAATTTGCAAACGTAATCGTTTTAAAATCAATCCAAAACTAACAGAAATATATCCTACCTATTAAACAAATATTTAATTATTAATTCAAAACAGAGCGAATCATTCATGCCACACCAAACCAAAACTTGTATGCAAATTGAAACAAACGAAATCGTGGTTTCTTAACCGAACGGTGACAGGGATATATGCAAAATATCAAACATTTGTTATTACCAATTCGTAGCAGACATAATCGATTGACAATTGGAAACCAACGAAATCATTTTTTGAATCAATTTCAAACAAAACAGACCGATCAAACAAATCTTTGGTATGAATTCAATATAGATATAACATGTCAATCCAACACTTAACATAATCGATTCTAAATGAAAAACTAACAGAGTTGTTTTTCTTTTTTGAATCAATAGATTATGTTGTATTTATCAAACCAATCCCTGATATCAATGCATTACATACTGTTATCACTCCAGGGAACTACTTAGGGCTGTATGCTAAGTATGCCTGGTAACTTAGGAATTCAATATTTTTATAGCAAAATGGATCGATGGGATATCACAATAGCTTAATGGAAAGGTTGCTTATCAGATAGTTAAATA
>ML825913.1:20709-37569 GCA_009831015.1 Picea engelmannii | reverse complement strand
AATGCCCCTACAATCTATCTCTGTATAAGAAATAGTAAGTTCTCACATTTTCAGAGGACACATTGGAGTGTTTAACTCACTTTTTAAATTATGGAAAATGGATACCTTGCACCCTTAAACAAGTACATTCCATTTTCAGATCATTATCTCCCTCGGCATGCCGCGCAATCAGAACACCTCTTTCATGAATACCTGGGTGATATCTATCGCCTTGCAGGTTGATTTGACGGGGACGAAATGAGCAGACTTGCTCAGTTTATCCACCACTACCATAATGGCGTCATTCTGTTTGTTTGAAGTTGGCAATCCAGTGATAAAATCCATGGAGATGGTTTCCCATTTCCATTCTGGGATGGGTAAAGGGTGTAGTAGTCCAGCTGGGTGTCGGTGTTCTGTTTTAACCTTTTGGCACTCTATGCATTGGGCCAAATATTTGGCTATGTTGTTCTTCAATCTAGGCCAATAAAATTGTTTCCGGGTGGCAGTAATCATTTTCTGGTATCCTGGGTGACCAGTGTAGGGTCTTTTATGTAGTTCATCCATGATGAACCTCTTCAAGTCGTCAGAATTGGGAATGTACAGTCTATCTCTGTAAGTGAGCAAGCCTCCTTCAGTCATCTGATAGCCTTCATATTTTGCTCCCGCGGGTTCTTGCTGTAGGTATAGGGTCATATTATGAACGAAGGGATCTGTTTCTTGTGCCTTTTTGACTCTGTTCTTGACATCTGTCTCGCAGGTACTCACCACTGCCAGGTGAATTGTTCTCATGCTTCTACTAAGGGCATCGACCACCCTATTCTCTTCCCTTTAATGTGTTTGATTTCAAAATTAAATTCGCTAAGGAGGGCCATCCATCTGGCTTGTCTAGCATTAAGCTTGGGTTGATTAAACAAATACCGTAATCCACAATGATCTGTCATAAGCACAAATTTTCTTCCCAAGAGGTAATGCCTCCACATTTTTAAGGCGTGCACTATGGTAGCCAGTTCTAGATCATGAGTCACATAATTGATCTCGTGTTCATTCAATTTTCGGGATTCATAACAGATCACCTTTCCCTCCTGCATAAGGACTCCTTCGAGCCCTTCCTTACAGGCATCCGTGCACACAAGGAAGTCAGCTTCTGGGTCAACGATTTTCAACACAGGTGCATGGGTTAATAGATGTTTCAAGGTTTGAAATCTTTCTTCACATTGCTGTGTCCACAAGAATTTTGTCCCCTTCCTCTAGAGGGCGGTGATTGGACAACCAATCTTGGAGAAGTCTTTTATAAATCTCCTATAGTATCCCGCGAATCCCATAAAGGATCTGATGTCTGAGACATCCTTTGGGGTAGGCCATTCCATGATAGACTTGATCTTGTTAGGATCTACTGCTACCCCTTCCTCGGACAAAACATGTCCCAAGTAGTGTATTTGCTTAGGAAAGAAGTCACATTTACAGAATTTGGCATAGAGTTGATGCTCTCTTAGCACTTGCAACACAAGTCTAAGATGTTCTTCATGTTCTTCTTTATTCTTAGAGTAGATTAGAATGTCATCAATAAAAGCTAGTACAAATTTATCTAGAAATTTACTGAGTACATTGTTCATTAAGCACATGAAAGTGGCAGGGGCATTGGTTAACCCAAATGGCACTACCACAAACTCATAATGACCATACCGTGTCCGGAAAGCGGTTTTATGGATGTCTTCACCCTTAATTCGGACTTGATGGTATCCCGACCTCAAGTCAATCTTTGAGAAAATAGACACACCCCCCAACTGATCGAATAGATCATCGATCCTGGGCAAGGGGTATTTGTTCTTTATGGTTACTTTATTAAGTTGTCTGTAATCTATACACAACGTAAGGGTGCCATCCTTCTTTTTCACAAACAGGACTGGTGCTCCCCATGGGGACACGTTGGGTCAAATATAACCCTTATCCATCATTTCTTTCAATTGCAATTTGAGTTGAACTAACTCGGGTGTGCTCATCCGGTAGGGTGTTCTGGACACCGACACCGCTCCTGGTGCGAGCTCTATCGAGAAGTCAATGTCTCTTCTCGGAGGTAGACCCGGTACCTCTTCCAGAAACACATCTCTGTACTCTCTTAGGATAGGGTGATCATCCAGGTTTGGTTTAGCGCCTTTGATGGTTTTCAACACTTGTATTGTGTATAGGGAACATCACTTTCGACAATACTTTCTCATTTGCAGGGCTGATATTTGTCTCACCGAGACTGGTTTTCAAGTTCCTTGGAGGGTTATCCTTTTTCCTTCTTTGCTCACACATTCTAAGGTTTTATGATAACAGTACAGTTTGACTTTATGGGCGGCCAGCCAGTCCATACCAATCAACAGGTCGTATGATCCCAGGGGTAATACATTAAGGGTTGCTTGGGTGGGGAATTCAACCAACATTAATTGGCAGGATGGTATGACCTCTACTACCTTTCTTTTGGTGCCTGTGGCTAGCTGTACTAACCATGGTTTAGTTTGCTTCTGTGGCTGTAGTTTATACTTATCAACAGTTCTAGGGGCTATATAAGTCAAATTTGAACGAGGATCAATCAAAACAGACACTAGATGGTTGGAAATCATACATTCTATTTCCACCACTGAAGCTTGGTGGTCAGCTTGGTTATTATCCAAGGCTGCATAAATCTGCAACACACTCGCCACATCATTGACTGTGGTAGCTTCCTGAATGTTATAGACTTTCCGACTGTTCTGTTGTCGGTGTGGATAGTCTCTCAGAAGATGCTCTTCTCCGCAACCCCAACATTTTAGAGGTTCTTTCTTTGGGTTATTAGTTTTCACTGGCATAGGTCCAGAAGTTTTGTTTCCGTCCACCGAGGGAAAGTTCTTTTGGAGTACACTCCGGGATGGATAGTTCGTTCTGGGGTTCTTCTTGTAGTTTTTAAATCTTGAAGATTTGTTCCCCTTTTTCTGAAACGTTGACCCACTCTTCTGTTTCCAGTCTCCACGAGACTCTGCCCGATGTCCATATTGTTCATGACATTATGTTGCCTTTCTTATAGTGTCTTCTAAGGTCTTTGGTTCGTCAAATTCAATTCAGTTCCGGTATTCCTTGGGTAGCCCACTGATGAAACGTTGCGCCTTCGCCTTTTCTGTTTTGATGTAGGGTACATATCTCAATAAGTCGAGGAATTTGTTGACATATTCCTCCATAGTAAGTTGTCCCAGTTTGAGTTCATAAAACTCTTTAGCCTTCTCGTCGAAATATCTTTCCGACAAATACTTCTTCCGAAAGTACTTCTGAAACTGTTTCCAAGATAGGTCCTCCTCGCAGACTCCTTTCATATTCTTAAGGTCTTCCCACCAGATGGAAGCCTTTCCGTTCAGATTGAAAGTGGCCACTCGGGCCTTCAAATTCTTTGAAAAATCATGGACTTTAAAATATTTCTTCAGTCCAAGTAGCCAGGCCTCGGCTTCCTCTCCCTTCTTTATCTCACCGTCGAAGGAGGGAGGTTTGGCCTTTTTGAATTCCTCAAATTTATGACTCTTGGAAGTCTTTTGTTTCTTCTGTTTTCTTTGAGAATAGTAATTGGTCCTGCTACTAGAAGAGCCTTTTGAATCGTCAGCTTCCTTCTTAGTGGAACCGTCTGGCACTGGTTCTTTACCTCTGGGGTGGACCTTTCTTGACGTGCTTCTCTCCATATGGCCATTGATACGACCCTGATTCTGCATCTCAGGTTCATGCTGCATTTGCCACTGTAGGTCGGATAATCTCTGCAGTAAAACTGCATTAATTTCGGTTTGCTTTTCTTGTTCTTTCATCATCCTTTCATTGTCGGCCTTGCAGCTTTTCAATTCAACCATGAGACTCCTCACAATCTCGACTAGATCTGGAGGGGTTCCTATTGCTCTTCTTTCGTCAGACTCTTTGTCTCTGTTGTGGGAGACTTCTCCCACCTCTTGGTGAGTAACCATACTCTGCGTCTGTAGATTCTCATGGCTGGTCGTTCGCTTGAGTGAAAAGACAAACGCTGGATATTAGTCAAGAGTTAAATACATTTTTATAATCTGCGCATGATTTATAACTCTTTCATATGCATACACAGTCGGGTTCTTATTTTTATTTTTTTTTCAAGTTTTTAATCCTGGACAAGAGAGTCAAGTTAGGGGGTTACTCCTCATAGGAGTGATTCACAACTCGTTTATGAGCCCAATCAGGCCAAGTGTTGTAACCATGCTCTGATACCACTTTGTAAGACACCCACTACCTACAATCAAAATTTTTCTTTGATTTCTCAACAATGGGAATCTTCGAAGCTCGCAGCAGCGAAAAGCCAATACTGATCTACAGGTCTTCATTTCCCTGTCACGGCCTCTTCTTCACGCTCCTGTGACATTTCCTTGATGATAGCTTCGGGTTTCGGAGTTTCGTGATTCCTGACGACAAAAGTTCCTGTCCTCTTGAACTCCCGATCTCCGATGATCAATTTTACCGATACGCGCCCTTTACGCGTTAGCCCTCCTGGCTATGATCTAGTCCATGTGATCGTTAATTCATAAGACTGCAGCCATACCTCCTCATCGGGTTTTCAGACTTTTCAATGTCGAAATACCCTCGTCCTCAGGATTTGCGATCCCTCGAATCCCGATGTGCTCTTTATGCACTAGCTCTCCTGGCTAGGCTCCTGGTCCATACGACCGTTATCTCCGCGACTGCAGTTTTACTGCTCGTCGGGGTTTCGAGCTTTTAAGTGCTGCAATACATTGGCCCACGGGATTCCTGATCCTTGAAATCTCGACACGCTCCAACTTTCGTTAGCTTTCCGGGCTAGACCTCTAGCCCACATGACCACTATTCCACAATACCGCAGCCTTGTCTCCCATCGGGGTTTCGAACATCGCAATGTCGAAATGCATAAACATTTTGTCCTCGGAATCCCCGATATCCCGATAGGACATTAGTTTTCGCTAGTCCCCTGGGCTAGACTTTTTGGGTCCATACGACCTCCCTCTATATGATCGCCGTCCTACCACCTATCGGGGCTTCGGGGTTTCTAATGCTGAAAAACATTTGCTCACGGGATTGTCGCTCCCTCGAATCCCGATTCTCCGATAGGCTGACAGCTGGCCCCACGATGGCACTCTTCTCCTTCTCATCGAGGATTCGGATTTCGCGATTCTGAATTGCATAAACACCTTGTCACCGGGATTCCCGATATCCCGATGACCCAAATGTCGATAGACGACTTCCTGTCGGGCCTTTCCCCGACGGCTTCGATTGCTGCCACACGACCTCCTCTGATGGACGGTCCTGGTTAACTCTTGGGATTTTTCGACTTCTGATGTCCTGGACGCCTCGTCCCTAGGACTCGTGAAATGTCGGACTCCGACTCCCTTCAGATCTCTGACACGCGACTCAAGTGAATAGATGGTTCATATCGTTCCACGCGATTTCGAGACTTCTGATGTCTCGACTTTCACGACCTCAGGAACTCCGATTTCCCGAATGTCGATATCCCGATGTCTAGTGCCCGGATCTCCGGAATGGACGATCGCATGGCACGCGTCCTCTCTAAGATGGACGGTCCATATTTGTGTCGGGGTTTTCAAGGTGGACTTATTCGATCAACTGTCCACGGGAATGCCAATATCCCGACTCCTGACGCCTCGATCTCCGCCATGTGTCACCACTGACAGACGGTCCAGATCGTTTCTGGGTAATTTCCCATGGAGAATTCCCGATCTCATGTCATCGAGACTTCCGATTTCCCGATATGTGATACTCCGATGAGCCAACCCTCCTCTCGGGATTTTTCCTTCTATTCACGAGCTTAACCCTCGCGCAACTTCTGTCAGATCCGATGGCTGATGGGTATTTGCTCAAGATCTGACAGCTCAGATCCGTCCCACGTCGTGCATTCTTCCACTATTTCATGGATGTGGAAATATCAACGGTCCAGATGTTCTCATGGAACTTTGGGGGAGGGTCTACGATCCCGATTTCATCGCTATTCAGGAAGATAGAGAGAAAAAGGGACAAGGTATGTAACGCCCTTGTTACTTTCGTTAGTCTGACGGTCGTGAATGAACATGGGTCTTCCGACAGGATCTCATCCGTCGACTCGTTACTTATCCTTACGCTGCTACTTCGAAATCTTAAGAGGGTCATTCCTCCTCGTAAAGCGTTATTAAGAATTGCACCGTCAAGTCCTTTCTCCAGGTTCTTGGTAAACCCTTCCAAGGAGGGAATCTCTGTGAAGAGATCTATACCGGGGCAATCCCGGAGACAGACAAGGGGAAACAAATTCTCGAGGACAGACTGGAAGCCTGACTTGGTTCAACTCATGCATAATTAACTTCATTTATCAATCATAAGCCAATTCATTCATTTTCTGTTATAAGCATATATCTACCCTTTCGTATCAAAACATTGCACAGACATTCTCTACTGCAGTCGTTCACAATTTCACAGTTTATGAGCATATATGTCAACATATAAATTTCAAGATGTAATATGTAAAATACTTATCAGAAATAACACTAGAAGTGGGTGCAACTGCTGAGAGGGGTGCTCGTTTCCACCCAACCGTAGGCATAGCGACTCCCAGTAGATTTATCCCTAGCCACCCCCGAGCTGAGACCACGATGTTATGAGACTACGTCTCTCTATCTGCTAGTGACCAGGAGCGAAGGTTGCAATCCTTCCTCTTTGCTATCACTCACTCTGCGTAATGCCAGAGTTCCCCTCGCGTCTGCCCCCCCTGAAATCGCTTCTACCTCACGCCTTATCCTCTTGCGAGGTTGCGTGTGGCACGATTCCCCTCGCGTCTGATAAGGCCTGACGGCTCTACATATGGGTGGTTCACCATCCCATCCCTCATTAAGCCATTCGCCTACCAGCCTGCGAGACATTAAATTCGGGGCCAGTAAGCCGCTTTTGGTTCTTCGGGCCAGTGGTGTCCAAATATGGTGTTAATTCTCGGTGGAAGTTATCGCCACCTTTCTAGGTGCCTTCCACCGCCATCGTGGTCTCTTTTTCTGCACATCCCCTCTCAGCAGTCCTGCAATAATTCAAAATTATATTCACATTCATTGACCTTTTCCTCACGATCTATTTACATCACATATTCACATTTATGAGTTTGCCATAGTTCTTGGCCAGTCCAGTTATATTTACAAGCTGGGGGAAACAGGGTGTTACAATTCCCTCCCACTTAAAAGGAACATCGTTCTTGATGTTCTTATCTACTAACATGTATTGCATGTACAAAAGTAAACAAAATCGGATATGCCTGTCTCATGGCATCTTCCATTTCCCATGTAGCCTCATTTGGGCCAAAATGTTTCCACTGCACCTTGACCTGTGCAATGGTTCTATTCCGGAGCGGGGTTTCCTTTCTATCCAATATGCATTGGGGTTCTGGTAGAAATTCTCCCTCCAATTCCACCTGGATCACAGACCAGTCAATTATATGATTAGCATCATGTACATATTTCTTCAATAATGAAACATGGAAAACATTATGTGCTTTTACTGTGGGAGGGAGTGCTAGCCGATAGGCTACAGGTCCCACTCTATCTAGAACCTCAAAGGGTCCACAATACCGGGGTGCCAATTTGGCACAAGCTCCCATTTTCAGGGAACTCCTTCTGGGCTTAATTATGAGATATACATGATCTCCCGTTTGGAACTCTATTGGAGTTCTCTTTTGATTAGCATAACTTTTCTGTCGGTTCTGAGCGACCTTAAGATTTTGTTTTATCTGAGTCACTTGCTGTTCCATTTCCTTCAACATATTAGGTCCAATAGAAATCCTGTTTATAGGGTTACTCCAACTGACTGGAGTATTACACGGCCTACCATAGAGGACCTCGAAGGGACTCATCTTTAAGGATGCTTGGTAGCCGTTGTTATAGGAGAATTCTACCAATGGCAGGTAGTCTTCCCATTTCCTGGGTTGATGCATTACATGCATCCTTAACATATCTTCTAATATTTGATTTAATCTTTCTATCTGTTTGTCGGTTTGAGGGTGATAGGCGGTGCTAAACAACAATTTAGTCTCTAATCCTGCCATCAGTGACTTCCAAAAATTGGAAGTAAATTTTGTATCTCTGTCAGATATTATCTCCCTCGGCATGTCGTGCAATCAGAACACCTCTTTCATGAATACCTGGGCGATATCTATCGCCTTGCAGGTTGATTTGACGGGGATGAAATGAACAAACTTGCTCAGTTTATCCACCACTACCATAATGGCGTCATTCTGTTTGTTTGAAGTTGGCAATCCAGTGATAAAATCCATGGAGATGGTTTCCCATTTCCATTATGGGATGGGTAAAGGGTGTAGTAGTTCAGCGGGGTGTCGGTGTTCTGATTTAACCTGTTAGCACTCTATGCATTGGGCCAAATATTTGGTTATGTCCTTCTTCAATCCAGGCCAATAAATTTTTTTCCGGGTGGCAGTAATCATTTTCTGGTATCCTGGGTGACCAATGTAGGGTCTTTTATGTAGTTCATCCATGATGAACCTCTTCAAGTCGTCACAATTGGGAATGTACAGTCTATCTCTGTAAGTGAGCAGGCCTCCTTCGGTCATCTGATAACCTTTATATTTTGCTCCCACGGGTTCTTGCTGTAGGTATAGGGTCACATTTTGAACGAAGGGATCTGTTTCTTGTGCCTTTTTGACTCTCTTCTTGACATCTGTCTCGCAGGTACTCACCGCTGCCAGGTGAATTGTTCTCATGCTTCTGCTAAGGGCATCAACCACCCTATTCTCTTTCCCTTTAATGTGTTTGATTTCAAAATTAAATTCGCTAAGGAGGGCCATCCATCTGGCTTGTCTAGCATTAATCTTGGGTTGATCAAACAAATACCGTAATCCACAATGATCTGTCATAAGCACAAATTTTCTTCCCAAGAGGTAATGCCTCCACATTTTTAAGGCGTGCACTATGGCAGCCAGTTCTATATCATGAGTCACATAATTGATCTCGTGTTCATTCAATTTTCGGGATTCATAACAGATCACCTTTCCCTCCTGCATAAGGACTCCTTCGAGCCCTTCCTTACAGGCATCCGTGCACACAAGGAAGTCAGCTTCTGGGTCAGCGATTTTCAACATAGGTGCATGGGTTAGTAGATGTTTCAAGGTTTGAAATCTTTCTTCAGATTGCTGTGTCCACATAAATTTTGTCCCCTTCCTCTGGAGGGCAGTGATTGGACAACCAATCTTATAGAAGTCTTTTATAAATCTCCTATAATATCCCGCCAATCCCATAAAGGATCTGATGTCTGAGACATCCTTTGGGGTAGGCCATTCCATGATAGACCTGATCTTGTCAGGATCTACTGCAACCCCTTCCTCGGACAGAACATGTCCCAAGTAGTGTATTTTCTTACGAAAGAAGTCACATTTACTGAATTTGGCATAGAGTTGATGCTCTCTTAGCACTTGCAGCACAAGTCTAAGATGTTCTTCATGTTCTTCTCTATTCTTAGAGTAGATTAAAATGTCATCAATAAAAACTAGTACAAATTTATCTAGAAATTTACTGAGTACATTGTTCATTAAGCACATGAAAGTGGCAGGGGCATTGGTTAACCCAAATGGCACTACCACAAACTCATAATGACCATACCGTGTCCGGAAAGCGGTTTTATGGATGTCTTCACCCTTAATTCGGACTTGATGGTATCCCGACCTCAAGTCAATCTTTGAGAAAATAGACGCACTCCCCAACTGATCGAATAGATCATCAATCCTGGGCAAGGGGTATTTGTTCTTTATGGTTACTTTATTAAGTTGTCTGTAATCTATACACAGCTTAAGGGTGCCATCCTTCTTTTTCACAAACAAGACTGGTGCTCCCCATGGGGACACGCTGGGTCGAATATAACCCTTATCCATCATTTCTTTCAATTGCAATTTGAGTTCAACTAACTCGGGTGTGCTCATCCGGTAGGGTGTTCTGGACACCGGAACCGCTCTTGGTGCGAGATCTATCGAGAAGTCAATGTCTCTTCTCGGAGGTAGACCCAATACCTCTTTCGGAAACACATCTCTGTACTCTCTCAGGATAGGGTGATCATCTAGGTTTGGTTTAGCACTTTCTCATTTGCAGGGATGATATTTGTCTCATCGAGACCGGTTTTCGGATTCCTTGGAGGGTTATCCTTTTTCCTTCTTTTCTCACACATTCTAAGGTTTTATGGTAATAGTCCAGTTTGGCTTTATGGGCGGCCAACCAGTCCATACCAATCAACAGGTCGTATGATCCCAGGGGTAATACATTAAGGGTTGCTTGGGTGGGTAATTCACCCAACATTAATTGGGAGGCTGGTATGATCTCTACTACCTTTCTTTTGGTGCTCGTGGCTAGCTGTATTAACCATGGTTTAGTTTGCTTCTGTCGCTGTAGTTTACACTTATCAATAGCTCTAGGGGCTATATAAGTCAAATTTGAACGAGGGTCAATCAAAACAGACACTAGATGGTTGGAAATCATACCTTCTATTTCCACCACTGAAGCTTGGTGGTCAGCTTGGTTATTATCCAAGGCTGCATAAATCTGCAGCACACTCCTTGCCACATCATTGACTGTGGTAGCTTCCTGAATGTTATAGACTTTCCGTCTGTTCTGTTGTCGGTGTGGACAGTCTCTCAGGAGATGCTCTTCTCCGCAACCCCAGCATTTCAGAGGTTATTTCTTTGGGTTATTAGTTTTCACTGGCATAGGTCCAGAAGTTTTGTTTCCTTCCACCGAGGGAAAGTTCTTTTGGAGTACACTCTGGGCTAGATAGTTCGTTCTGGGGTTCTTCTTGTAGTTTTTAAATCCTGAAGATTTGTTCCCCTTTTTCTGAAACGTCGACCCACTCTTCTATTTCCAGTCTCCACGATACTTTGCCTGATGTCCATATTGTTCATGACGATATGTTGCCTTTCTTATAGTGTCTTCTAAGGTCTTTGGTTCGTCAAATTCAATTCGGTTCCGGTATTCCTTGGGTAGCCCATTGATGAAGCGTTGCGCCTTCGCCTTCTCTGTTTTGATGTAGGTTACATATCTCAATAAGTCGAGGAATTTGTTGACATATTCCTCCATAGTAAGTTGTCCCAGTTTGAGTTCATAAAACTCTTTATCCTTCTCGTTGAAATATCTTTTCGACAAATACTTCTTCCGGAAGTACTTCTCAAACTGTTTCCAAGACAGGTCCTCATCGCGGACCCCTTTCATATTCTTAAGGTCTTCCCACCAGATGGAAGCCTTTCCGTTCAGATTGAAAGTGGCCACTCGGGCCTTCAAATTCTCTGAAAAATCATGGAATTTGAAATATTTCTTCAGTCCAAGTAGCCAGGCCTCGGCTTCCTCTCCCTTCTTTATCTCACCGTCGAAGGAGGGAGGTTTGGCCTTTTTGAATTCCTCAAATTTATGACTCTTGGAAGTCTTTTGTTTCTTCTATTTTCTTTGAAAATAGGAACTGGTCCTGCTGCTGGAAGAGCCTTCTGAATCACCAGCTTCCTTCTCAGTGGAACCGTCTGGCACTGGTTCTTTACCTCTGGGGTGGAACTTTCTTGACGTGCTTCTCTCCATATGGCCACTGATACGACCGTGATTCTGCATCTCAGGTTCATGCTGTATTTGTCTCTGTAGGTCAGATAAGCTTTGCAGTAAAACTGCATTAATTTCGGTTTGCTTTTCTTGTTCTTTCATCATTCTTTCATTGTCGGCCTTGCAGCTTTGCAATTCAACCATGAGACTCCTCATAGTCTCGACTAGATCTAGAGGGGTTCCTATTGCTCTTCTTTCGTCAGACTCTTCGTCTCTGTTGTGGGAGCCTTCTCCCACCTCTTGGTGAGTAACTATACTCTGCGTTTGTAGATTCTCGTGGCTGATCGTCCGCTTGAGTGAAAAGACAAACGCTGGATATTAGTCAAGAGTTAAATACATTTTTATAATTTACGCATGATTTATAACTCTTTCATATGCATACACAGTCGGGTTCTTATTTTTTTTTTTCAAGTTTTTAATCCTGGACAAGATAGTCAAGTTAGGGGGTTACTCCTCGTAGGAGTGCTTCGCAACTCGTTTATGAGCCCAATCAGGCCAAGTGTTGTAACCATGCTCTGATACCACTTTGTAAGACACCCACTACCTACAATCAAAATTTTTCTTTGATTTCTCAACAATGGGAATCTCCGAAGCTCGCAGCAGCGAAAAGCCAATCCCGATTTACAGGTCTTCATTTCCCTGTCACGACCTCTTCTTCACGCTCCTGTGACATTTCCTCGATGATAGCTTTGGGTTTCGGAGTTTCGTGGTTCCTGACGACAAAAGTTCCTGTCCTCTCGAACTCCCGATCTACGATGAACAATTTTACCGATACGTGCCCTTTACGCGTTAGCCCTCCTGGCTATGCTCTGGTCCATGTGACCGTTAATTCATAAGACCGCAACCATACCTTCTCATCGGGTTTTCAGACTTTTCAATGTCGAAATACCCTCGTCCTCAAGATTTGCGATCCCTCGAATCCCGACGTGCTCTTTATGCACTAGCTCTTCTGGCTAGGCTCCTGGCCCATACGACCGTTATCCCCATAATCGCAGTCTTTCTGCTCATCGGGGTTTCGAGCTTTTAAGTGCTGGAATACATTGGCCTACGGGATTCTCGATCCTTCAAGTCCTGACACGCTCCAACTTTCGTTAGCTTTTCGGGCTAGACCTCTAGCCCACGTGACCACTATTCCACAAGACCGCAGCCTTGTCTCCCATTGGGGTTTCGAACATCACAATGTCGAAATGCATAAACATTTTGTCCTCGGAATCCCCGATATCCCGATAGGACGTTAGTTTCTGTTAGTCCCCTGGGCCAGACTTTTTGGGTCCATACGACCTCCCTCTATATGACCGTCGTCCTACCACCTATCGGGGCTTCGGGGTTTCTAATGCTGAAAAACATTTGCCCACGGGATTGCCGATCCCTCGAATCTCGATTCTCCGATAGGCTGACAGCTGGCCCCACGATGGCACTCTTCTCCTTCTCATCGGGGATTCTGACTTCGCAATTCCGAATTGCATAAACACCTTGTCACCGGGATTCCCGATATCTCGATGACCCAAATGTCGATAGATGACTTCCTGTCGGGCCTTTCCCCGAAGGCTCTGATTGCTGCCACGCGACCTCCTTTGATGGACGGTCCTGGTTAACTCTCGGGATTTCGTGACTTCTGATGTCCTGGACGCCTCGTCCCTAGGACTTGCAAAATGCTGGACTCTGACTCCCTTCAGATCTCTGACACGCGTCTCAAGTGAATGGATGGTTCAGATTGCTCCTCGCGATTTCGAGACTTCTGATGTCCCGACTTTCACGACCCGAGGGACTCCGATTTCCTGAATGTCGATATCCCGATGTCTAGTGCCCGGATCTCCGGAATGGACGATCGCGTGACACACGTCCTCTCTCAGATGGACGGTCCAGATTTGTGTCGGGGTTTTCAAGGTGGACTTACGCGATCTCTTGTCCACGAGAATGTCGATATGCCGAATCCCGACACCTCGATCTCCGCCACGTGTCACCACTGACGGACGGTCCAAATCGTTTCCGGGTAATTTCCCGTTGAGAATTCCCGATCTCATGTCATCGAGACTTCCGATTTCCCGATATGTGATACTCCGATGAGCCAACCCTCCTCTCGGGATTTTTCCTTCTATTCACGAGCTTAACCCTCATGCAACTTCTGTCAAATCCGACGATTGACGGGTACTTGCAGAAGATCTGACGGCTCAGATCTATCCCACCTCATGCATTCTTCCACTACTTCGTGGATGTGTAAAGATCAATGGTCCAAATGTTGTCATGGACCTTTGGGGGAGGGTCTACGATCCCGATTTCATCGCTATTCACGAAGATAGAGAGAAAAGGGGCAAGGTATGTAACGCCCTTGTTACTTTCATCAGTCTGACGGTCGTGAATGACCATGGGTCTTCCGACAGGATCTCATCCGTCAATTCGTTACTTATCCATACACTGCTACTTCGAAATCTTAAGAGGGTCATTCCTCCTCATACAGGGTTATTAAGACTTGCACCTTCAAGTCCTTTCTTTAGGTTCTTGGTAAACCCTTCCAAGGAGGGAATCTCTGTGAAGAGATCTATACCGGGGCAATCCCGGAGACGGACAAGGGGAAACAAATTCCCAAGGACAGACTGGAATCCTAAGTTGGTTCAACTCATGCATAATTAACTTCATTTATCAATCATAAGCCAATTCATTCATTTTCTGTTATAAGCATATATCTACCCTTTCATATCAAAACACTGCACAAACATTCTCTACTGCAGTCGTTCACAATTTCACAGTTTATGAGCATATATGTCAACATATAAATTTCAAGATGTAATATGTAAAATACTTATCAGAAATAACACTAGAAGTGGGTGCAACTGCTGAGAGGGGTGATCATTTCCACCCAACCGTAGGTGTAGCGACTCCCAACGAATTTACCACTATCCACCCTCGAGTTGAGACCACGATGTTCTGAGACTGCATCTCTCTGTCTGCCAGTGACCAAGAGCAAAGGTTGCAACCCTTCATCTCTTCTATCACATAGTCATAGGGTTTCATAGAGCATAGGCCATGAGAATAGGGATATTCCTCAGTCAAGAAATGTTCAATTTTGGAGTCCGAGTCCTCGCTCAGCACTATAGGCTTTTGATCAACGTTTTGCTTGGGTTTGTTCCTAGCACATCTGGATATCCATCGTGCATTTTTCTTCCCCTTACTGTTGACACCAGTATCACCCTTACCTTTCTTCCTCACATGCTTCTTAGCGGTCTTGGTATTGTCTTTAGCACACGGGTCGGTCATGGTATTGGGTAGGTCAAGGTCGGGGCAATTTGAGGGTTCAACAGGGGGTAGAAGGGTAGGAGATGGCACGGTAGGCATAACCAGGGTTTCAATGACCACAACCTTGTCAATTTGAACAGACTTGGGAGTGGCAAAGCCATTCCTTGATAGGAAGGCTTGCCAACTATCACCACTAAGGCTCAAATGGTGGACGACAATGAGTTTGATCAAGAAGTGATGAAAAAGGCTGCTATCAGCCTTCTCACGCTTGAATCGTTTGGACATTTTGTAAAGACTACGTAAGAGATAATGTGGCATATTCAGAGGGTAGTCTATAAAATTCATCAACAACCGAAGATGATACAGAAATACCAAGCCATAACGACCTTCGCAGGTCACAAACTGCTTAACAATTGCCAAAAGATCGTGCCACCTGGGTTTGAGGGCAGTGACATGCATACCTCTTTCACAACTGACAATCTTCCTTGATGTGAATAGAAGTGGCCACGACACCTCGTCTACTTTGGAGTTTTTGAACCACCTTTGCCCTGTAGCTGGTAAGCATGTAGCCGAACTTAGGAATTCCTCATTTAGCTCGAGCTGTATGTCTCCAACCTTAGCACTGTAACCGTCGAAGTGAGGGTAAATTGTTGGGCAACCGAAAGGTTAAAACCCTCAAATCTCTGGATAAACACCAACCAACCACTATTTTCCAAACCTTCATGGGAATTGTTGAAAAGCAAGAGTGTTTGGCTGCCATTAGGCTCTATATGCACCACAGGTGCCATAGGCAAGGGCACACAATGAGCCGGGTAAACGAGTAAGGGTTTGGACAAGGTAAACTCAGGATTGAATATCTCACAGACTTCCCGAAACCAACAGAGGTAACCCGGGATAGAGGGCATGCGTTAATGCCAAAGTGTGCGGGGGTGGTGGAACTAGATCAGCCCATGCAAAACAGTCATATCCAACTATACAATCAACATCGCATATGGTGATTCAAATCACTATGGCAATGTGTTTAAAACCAAATGCCATTCAAACAATTAATGAAAACTATGGTGATTCGACCCGCGTGTTTGCATGGTTTTAAAATCAAAACAATGATTCGAAATCAACGCCAAGGGTTTGATCATAACAAGTATGTGTTGTATGAAATGATTGCACCAAGGGTCTAATCCATAATGTCAACGTGTTTTCATGAAACCAATGTGCCAATGAATTTGATCAAAGTACATCAAACCACCAATAAATCAACGAGTTAATCACAATCATTAGAATATCATCAAAGTCTCATAAAAATTGAAATCATATTAACAACAAAAAAATGCCAAATGAGTAAAGGTTTTGGTGTCTTGCCAACTGTGTGACCATAATTGAATTGGAAATGTAACGAACACATAGACAAGAGTAACCATAATAATCCAGTGACGATTTTAATTCCATTGACGTGACTTCGAAATCAAAGTTTTCACGCTTGCAATCATGAAAACTAGAACAAAAGGCAGGTGTGCAAATGCACAGAATTACAGTGTTGTTTTATTCAAAAACTTGTGATGAGAATCAAGGGTTCCAAAACACTTGTGTAGGCAGCTTATAGAGATAGGATAACAATGTGAAATGGTTTCCAACAAGTCTTCATAACAATCATCTGATATCAACCTTCACATAAACAATGTTATGATATAAATTGAATCATTTGGGCCAATCTTTCACTCACATCTGTGAGATCTGAAAGAACATCTGCCCTCATAGTAGAACAATGAGATATCTAGACTATTCTTCTCAAGAAAGGAAGAATAACTGTCATGTATTTTGAACCTGGACCAATCCCCACCCTGGGCCATTCTTCCTACACTAATCAAAGTGCACGCTGGAGAGAATGTATAAACCCTAAGGAATGCTTTTCCCTGATTGCTGAGCCTGGACCATTCCCCACCCTGGGCCATTCCTCCTACACTAATCAAAGTGCACCCTGGAGAGAATGTATAAACCCTAAGGAATGACTGTTCGGACCATTTCCCCTGTTAACCACAAGAGGAAAATACTG
>ML825913.1:0-10915 GCA_009831015.1 Picea engelmannii | reverse complement strand
CTCTCATAGGTCATTCTTATCACTACTTCTCTCTTATCTTTTGATGAGCTCATCATCAACTTTTATGGATTGGTTGATCTCCACCCTTGATTGTGCCTTATGATCAATAATCTAGATTTTTTTTGGTTATTATAAATTGAAACAATTGGTCTTAAATCAAAAGAGAGTGGAGGGAGGCTTATGGTATTGATCATTAACATGCACCCTAGGAGTCCTTGAGCTAGATCATCCATATGCTTGAGAGTTGTATGGATCCCATTTGAACTCCATACATGTGTGTGCTATAACAATTGTAATTGGAAGAGTTATATAAAGAATATAAGACTTTACTTTCGTGGATATTTTCCCACGTGGGGTTTTATCGCGCAAATTTCTTGATTCCTCTATCTTATTTGATATATTTACTTTATTTGTTTAATGCTTTCCATAGGAGTTTAGATAGAATATATCTTTGTTATATGCTTCTACATATGTTTCTAGTCTTTCATACATAACATAACACACGAATACACAGATTAAAAATGAAACAATCCAATAATATAAACAAAAATCGAAATAACACATTAATAGGTAAAAAAACTTAAAAATAGAACTTTGTACCTCTAGTTTTGAGAGAAATGTTTATATCTTGGGCATACATAAATGTTTTCTACTGAAATGAAAATGATTTCCAATTGGAAATGACACTTTGAATGTAATGGAGTAGTTCACTTGGCCCAAGAAAATTTAGACTTTGTAGATCCACCCATAGAATCTAGGAAATTGCAACTCAACTTTGGGTGTGGATCTACAACTCAACGTCTATGGGTGGATTTGTAGTTCAACTTTTAAGCTTTGTTAAGGTGAGTGAATTGCTGCATTAAGTTCGAAGTACTGTTTTTAGTTGTGAATCCTATTCATTTTAGTGAAAAAGCTTTCCATTTTCTAAAGGTATGAACATCTCTCAAGCCTCATGGTGTAAAGCTTTTTTTTTTTTCCATTTTTTTTCCATCATTTATGTTGTGTTAATTTGTTATTATTTTTTTTGTTTATATTATTGGATTGTTTAATTTTTGATTTGAGTATGCTTTTTTCTCTATGTTCTATCGATTTTGGCAAAATCACAAAACAAAGAGAAAAATATTCTCTAATATGCATATGTTCTTTGCATTGTGCTTTGAGCGATATTAACAAATAAAAAATAGACAGAAAAAAATGAATTTTAAGAAAGTTTAACAAAAATTTAATTTCAAGTGTATAAGGATTCGTAAAATGCTTTTTTTTGTTGTTGTAAATTTTCAAAAATATTTGTTTGTTTTGGTGTGCGGTGGTGCATGATGTTGTTCGTAGGTAAAAAGAAGAGTTTTAAGCACATTTTTGAGGAACCATAAGAAAAAAAAGGTCTTGTTTATCCTTTGTAACATTTGATATAGTTTTGTTATAGTGTACTTCGTTGGAAGTTATTTTTAGAGATAAAAGTGTTAAGTTAATTTTTTTGTAAGTTACATAAAGTGCATGTAACTTACATTATAAAATGACTTTATAGTGTCATTTCACTTAAGTTGTAACCATGAACCACTTCAATGATAAAATAATTCATTTTTTTAAAAGTATTTTTATTGTAAAGTGAATTTCAATTATGTTATAAAAATGAGTCACTTAAGTTATAAAACAAGTTTATTTGTAAAAGTGAGTCGGGTTTATAGAATAAAGGTAAAAGCAAGGAGAATTTTAAAGATCCATATTTATCTTGAAGCGTAGAAGTTTTGGCAAATTTTTTTAATCTTAAAATACCAATTATAAAATGTTTGTTTATATTTTTGTAAATGTATTCAAATTTGCAAGGTTTGATATATTTTCTAGAAAATTTTCATGATTTTTTAAATAAAATAATTTTATCCTATAAAATTTGGGCAAAATTGTTTTTGGAAAAAAATGGCAATTGGTGAATAATTTTTGGAAAACATAGAAAATTAGCTAAATAGTTAAATTTAACCCTTAAAATTTTCTCTAGCTAGAATAAGACATTTTTATTTATTTATTTTCTACAACTTGGCGTTTTCATCGTGCATTCACTGTCATGTGGGCCAACTTACATATGCCACGTGGCACCTTAGTTGACATTTTTACTTTTTATGCCATTTTTCAATAGACATAAATTTGTCAACCATAGTCCATTTATGGTAAAAAAGTCATTATTTTCAGATTATAATATGGTTAGTTCAAGTGGATCTCTACTTACAAACACAAATTATTTCACTTAGAAATTTAGCGTGGAGGATTTATTAACAAGTAAGGGATTTTGCTCAACACATGGATTTGTAATTGAAGTTTCATTTTCAAGCGATTGGAACTCCAAATGCTCTTTGCACAAAATTGGAAATTATGTTTGATAAACACAACCAAATTCATACACATCAACTTGAAAATCAGTGGATTGTTTTGAATCCTAATGATTTTATTTGCATTGAAGATTTTATTTCGAAGCTCAAGTGAGTTAGGGTCTTAATTATAGATAGTCAAGTTTATGAAGAAGATGTTAAGCTAATTTTTGACATTCTTTTTAAACTTGGAATTGCTAATTTTGCTTTTGTATTCAATTTTTGCTCTAGTAGAGAGGTTTTTATTTGTCAGGGTATCACTTACAAAATGCTCCTTTTTAAAGCATTTTGTGATTACCTAATTCGAGAGCAAGATAAACTCTTTCATCTTGGATTGATTAGTGTTGGCTTAAAAATTTTCTTCGGGGTCAATTTGATGTTTCACATTGCTTATCTTTCCAAGATAGTTGGAGGGTTGCCATGAACAACCTTTCAAACATCAATTTCAATCAAAGATGGTGGTAAGAGTAATTGTCATTATGGCTCTTGCCTCATTAAAGAATATTAGAGGGTCATATTGGGTGGTTATTAGATTTGTCATGCATTGGAAGAGTATCAGTTAGTAGTATTAATTCACTTGGTTTCAATCAAAGATGATTTCGGTGCTTGGGTCTTAGATTGGTCAGAGTTCGTTCATTGAGTTTGGATTAATAGGGATAAATGATTTTTAGATGGAAAATATTCCCTAACCTACTATCATTCTCAACACATGTTCATAACAACCATTAAGGGCATAATGCCCTACACGATCTTATCGACACATTATTTGATTCATTCTAACATTGTTGGGATTGATTTGAGCTCTCTATTTTTTGGCCTTTGGGGAGGCCATCCATAGATTATTTTTGAGTTTTGAAACCCTTCTATATCAATGAATTATTTGTCTACGTTGATCGTGGCAGATTTCTCAGACGTAGGGACAACTTGCAAAAATATCAATGTTGACCCCTTTCATTGGTCATTAGGCGGGTTCTATGTGAGCTAGGGTTTTCATAAAGTATAAAATAAATTTTATACTCTTTTTGTCAAATCAAATAGCTTTACCCCTATAGTACTCAAAATAAGGTTTCCAATGAACCCTCATTTGCCTTTGTATGCCTAATCTATGAAGGGTGCAAATTATACATCTCACAAGTGGACAAATTCCACCTTTATGACTTTGTGATTAGATTCTATTTTGAATCTAACATAGAGTAAATTAGACCAGATGATAATGATGTAAAACTATCAAAGACCTATCCAATGGTATATCATATGCTTTTCTTTGACTATGAGTTGTTGAGAATGAACTTTTGAAAGTTCGGGACTAGTTTTAAGGCAGTGTTTCAGTGGCAGAGGTGGCAGAGGTTCCTGGTTTAAAAAGTGTTGTTGATGGGCACTAGAATAACAAATTAGAGTTTCTAGGTTGTAGCTTATCTTGAAACCTTTCCAACGACACTTCATTTTCCTTGTTCTAGCGTTCAATGACCCACTTATCATTGTCGCAAGTCTTCAAACTAGTTTCGAGGGTGTGCTCGAAGCATGACATAATTTTAGGGTAACTGATTTAGTGGTTGGAAACCTCAAATCAAAGTAACTTAGCATCGCCAAAGTACTTGTTGAGAGATTTTGGACGATATTACATTTGTCTCAATTGGACATTGTATCACTAAGTGATAATTTTCACCAAATAAAGTCCCTTGTGGGCCTTAGTAGTAGGTTAATGTTTAACATTTGTTTTTCTTGGCTAAAATTGAGGGACTAGTTGGCATCGTATTAGGTTGTTGATTGGATAGTTGAGAAGGGCTTGTAAACATATTTCCAACATTATTCTCCATGTCTCATTGCGATGTCATAAGAGCTCATTTTGATCTCGAGAATTTTGGGGGAAAAATGGCTTAAAAAATAATGAAAATTGGCCATGTCAAGGTATTAAATGTCAACTTGGACATGCAAATCGAGAATTAAAAATTGTGGTGAAGTTTTTGAGAAAATGGAGGTGAAGGGTTTTTCGACTCGAGACCTTATAGCTTCAAAAAATATTCAAACCCCTCTACTAGTCAAGTCACTCGAGGGTTACGTTTTTTAAATCCAAGTAGACATGTGTGGGGAAAATCCCTTGGCACACAAGCTAAGGCATAAGAGACAACGTTTCCATGCACCTCTTTTTGCAATTTGATGTTTTAGGTGATCTCCTCTTGCCATTTTCCTTTCCCATCACTAGCTGGAGGAGTCACAAAGCTGCTAAGCAATGGAGTAATGACACCAAGAAGTGTCGTTGTAGCTCCATTATCACCCAAAGTACTGACTTGTATGAGTACCCTAGTTTTTATCCTTGGCTAGTTTAGTGGTTTGTTTTTGGAATGCGTTTTATGCTAGTTCTCAATTTATTGGGCGGCTCACATGGCTTCTGGGTGTTGTTTGTAATAGTTCTTTAAAAAAATTCATTTAAGCCGTAGTCCAAACTACTTGCCCATGGCACCTTTGGCATGGCCTATTTCCAACCTTTGCACATACACCTCCATAAGCCAAACTATGGTTCGACCTATCGTTACTCCTCAACTCCAAGTCTATTTTCCCACCTTGTTCCATCATGTAACTATGCAACTAAATCCAACGTGCCAAGCTATGGCCAAGCACCCCCTCCTTTGCATTGTTTGGTGGCCTCCTCCACTACCATGTAGGTCACCCAAAAATCTCCATCCGAGCCTTATGTCCACACAACCATTGTTGCACTTGCAAATCCTCCACCCAAGCAACGCCCACAAATTTTCAAGACAATTTTTTTCTTTAGATGTGGTTTTAATCTAAAATTTATGTGTTATATATATATATATATATATAGTTTTATGTTATGATATAAGTCTTTTTATATACCTAAAATAATTTTTTTTTACATGTAAAACAACGAAATTATATATTAAAAGTTTAAATATTTGTCTCCAAAAGACATCGATCAAAAATTCCCATAACTTTTCTATTTGAAGGTGGAATTTTGCTGGGGACGAAACTCGACGATCATGGAGAATTTTATTTCGCAGTTTAGCAACATGAAACATAAATTTAGCGTAAATTTTTAGTCGTGTTGCTAAGAGCGAACATGACCATTTTTGACTTTTGAGATTGGCATTGGAACTGGCCCTAATTGGAGGCCTCCAAGGTTGAATTTCATCGAATTGGAAGGAACCCATTTGAGCTATAGCCGAACAAGTCTTTATCAACACAATTTGATATTGGAAGGAACCCATTTGAGCTATAGTCGAGCAATTCTTTGTCAATTTCACAAACACAATTTGAATTTTGGTTTTGCATCTCAAATTTGTCAACTAGCTCTTAGAACCAACACTTTTTCGAGGCCAAATCTTGTTGAATTGGAGGTCGATTCTTATTTTAGGAATCCTAATTTTTTTTGAGCAAAGTAATTTGTAATATCTTATTTAGATTTGATTTGATTTTGGAAAAGTCAAAAATATTTGTTTGAAAGAACCACTTGTCACTTTTTCATAAGTGACAAGTGTCATGTAACACAAGGCCACCATTTGACTTTGGAGTCTAGAAACCCAACTCTAGTATTTTATTCATCTATAAATACGAGGAAGGCATACATATTATTATAAGATTGATTGAATGAACTTAGCTAGGTTCTACTTGTTGATACTCAAAGTTCTTAGTGATTGTTACTCTTTTGTTCTTATTTTTAGTTGTTAGGCTTGTATGCTTGCTTGTTTAGGGTTTAGGGATAGTGGTAGTATATTGTTATATTAGCTATTTCATGGAAGGATTGGTTAGCTAGGTTGTTTCTTGCTATCTCCTTAGTTTTATCTTGTAGATTTATGATTATTGACAACTATTGCTTTGATTTTGTGAAGATTTTTGGGTGGATGAGTGCTTACCTTGTTTAGTTGGAAGCGATGAGGTCTAAGAGTCTTTTAGGGCAGCCTATAGCTCTCCAACGATGAGGTCTAGGAGTCTTTTAGGGTAGCCTATAGCTCTCCCTTGTACTGTTGTTTGGAGTGGTCATGTTCTTTTCCCCCTTTTTTTTCTAGTAAATTTTCCTCCCTTTTCATTTGCTACTTTGAACAGGTAAATTGATCATTCTCTAAATATTTTTGAAACATATATTTATTGTTTTTTTAACTTTCATAGGTTAATTTTGCATAATTTTCTTTGAACATTTTGATATAGATGCATTAAAAACACTGCAAACCTTTCCAGGAACCTATCGGTTACCTTGTTGCTTTTCCTAAGTGATAAAGAACTAAGAAATGACCTATCTGAGATCATTAAGTCAACATAGCAACCAAAAGAAAATCGTAACAACCATGTAAAAACTCCTTAAGCTTACCTAATATATTTGCCTGCGCGCGGACACAATTTGCAAGCAATAGAATTAGACCTTATCGGAGGCGTAGGAAAGCAGGGTCGGTGTGGATGTCATTGTACAATTTTCTTCTAATTTCCACCGTGGAGGTTCATCTGTTCAGTTGAGGACTGCAGTTCCTGGTATTCAATGCACATAACAAAATTATTTGAACGCGACATGGATGTATTATAATATTCTCTTTGATTTGCATGCATGAATTATAATATTCTCTTTTCTTTTTCTTACATTTTGATTTTGATATATTGTGTAGCTCTATTTTTCTCACCAGTCACAAACTCATTTATTGCATTTCCGTACTCTAGTCGTTACTAATACATCAATTCTTGAGACCTTTGTATTCATTTATTCAAACTTTGATAGAGTCTGAGCACTGGCTTTGGCATTCCCTAACTGATATTTGAAATGATTGTCCACGAATGGCACTGGTTTGTTAGGTGGTAGTATAATGCAATAAGTCTAGATATATTGACAACATTTTCAGGAAACACTGAGAGGCAACAACACCCATTGAGAGGCAACAACAACAACATTCTATCTATTCTAGATATATAGATAGAATGTGACTATTTTGATTCAGGGAACACTGAGAGGCAACAACACCCATCTCTTTTTAATGACTGTTTTGGACTTTATTCTTGGTCTAGAATCTATGATAGCTTTTTCCAATATATTCACATTCATCTGCAAAGTAGTGCGATCAATGTTGTCTTTATAACAATGCGGTCAATGTTGTCTTCAAAGATTAACAATGATTAATTTTCCTTCTAATTTTTCACTTCTTTTGTCGACTATTTTCATATCTAACATTGCATTAATGAGCAGGCAATGATGGAATGTTTAGCGTGGTTTTTTTTCACAGTGGCATGAGGAATTTCTCTAGACAAACACACAAGCAATTCAGTCCCTTCCTCTTAAGTCATCTAATCTGGTCTAGATCTTGGCCGGTCTGTAGAAAAAATCTGCAAGCGAATGTCTAATGTTTGCATGTATTAAGAGTGAAACTGAACCTGATTGCCATGCAAATTCCCAACAAACATATATAGTGTGGTTCTGTTTTTCTTTTTTACATTAGATTTTGATATGGCACTTCTCGGTTCCAGGTGGAAGGTCTATGGACATTTCTTGTTTGCTCAAGAAAACCGCTGACTCTATCATATGGCTCCATTAAATTACTGGTATCATTTCTTGTTTGTTGTAATTAGATTGTATTTTCCATTCTCCACAGCTGGGACCAAATGTTAAATCTTTACCATGACAAATTTCCAACAAGACAGATATTATAAATTTATGGTTGAGTTCAACATACTTCCTTAGAACTGGTCTGTGAGAAGATCATGTCACCCAAAAGTTGTCGGATCCCTCAGATTTCACGCAAGGTCTTTATATGACTGTAAAGTATGGAATTTGTGCGATTCGTAGTGGAAGACATTGCAACAACCATAGAGGTTCAATAACCAAAATAAATAGGACTCGTTCGTTTTTATAAAAACTTTGAGGGATTCTTTCTTCCTTGGAATATAATTTGATAGAGGGTTTAATCGAATTTGATCTTCTGATTTTCTTTTTAGAACACAGTTTATATGATTCATCTAATTTTTAAATCGTTCAATTTATTGAGTCAATCTTTACTGATTATATAATATTATAAACTTAATAATTTATAATGTGTTTTCACATGAATTATATTCAACTGAACTCCGATTGAATGTACATAAAAGTTGCTTACTTCGATCATGAGGAGGATGTTCAGGATTGCTCTTTGTGATTCTTACCCTGATGGATTTGATTGTTCGCGTTGATTCTTTTATGAGGGTATGGAATTTTGTGATTGTTACCATGATGGATTGGATTGTTCGTGTGCCTTGAATCTTTTATGACTGTATGAAATTTTGTGATTGTGAAATATTTTAATATTTCAAGGATTTTAATGTAGAAGTGTTTACTTTCTTTTTTCTATGCATTTTTTTGCAGTTGATAATTGTTTTAAGGTTAAATAATGGTGGATTTTTTGATAATTGCTTTAAGGTTAAATATTGGTGGAATTTTTTTACAATATTATATGTTATGATAATGTGGATATTTTTACAATGTTATATTTTATGATAATGTTTATTATTATTATTATTATTATGCATTAAACACTTATTATCTAATTTTAAAATAAAATTTATACTTAGAAAAATTATATTCTCGTTATTTGATTTATATATTTAATTACAATGAATAAATTAGAAAGAATTAATTTACTTAGAATAATGTGTAAATGAATGATTTATTTCTTAAGTTTTTTCTTTGTAAGAACTCTAGAAATTTCATATTATTTGTAAATTTTCTGTATGGGGATTTTTTCTCTTGAAACTCTAATACCTCTAATATGTGTAATTGTGTACAAGATGATTGATAATCCATCAATAGATCAATTGTTTAGAGAAAGTAATCAACATGATCAAAATTTTACTATTTTAGGTACGAGTAATATTCTCATTTTGCCTCCACAAAGTATGTTGTATTAAATTTAGACCAAAATAAGTTGTATTAAATTTAGATGAATTGTTAGAGGAATGGTGTTGCTATATATAAGGACAAGTCATTTTTGTTTTGTTTAGAGTTTTTGATGAATATTTTTGGAATTTATTGTATGTATCTTTCAAGTATTGTTTTGCATTGCATTGCATTTTTTACTTACTTGCATAGGGAACACGACCTCAAGCTTATTTTCTAACCTCTGATCATAACATAGTGGATGCGTGCTCAAGTAAGTGCAGTTATAAGGAGACCCAATCCCTTATTTCCAATAGATATATACATCCCGAGTGGGCCTAATGGTAATATAATGGAATAAAATTAACTCTAAATAATATTTTTATTGGTTATATTAAAAATAATTAATTCATAATAACATTTTTTTATTGTTTATTTAAAAAATAATAAAAAGAATATGTATGGTCAAGTAATTAGAAAAATAATATTTTACTATATGTATTTTCCTTTGCAGCAATGGTTATATCTCCCCTTAGTAATCGTTGATGCTTAACTAGACTCTCGGGTGATGCTTAGCGAGACTAAACTCCATGGAAAATCTGGGACTGAATGTTAGACATAAGATCCCTCTATGTAGTGGAAGGTGGGGGATCCCTTTCGATTCCCCATTGACGAGCCATACTGGTATGTCTTGCTGGCCTTGGGCGTGGTTTGGTTAGATTCATGGCTTCGTCTTGTTATTGTGCTTCCTTACTGTGTATTTTTCTTTGCGATCATGTCACCCAAAAGTTCCGATCTAGTGTGTTCCTCCCTTCTCATCCTTCCACGGCCATAGAAAGTTTGCACATATCCTCAGATTTTCCAAAACCCCTTTAGATATATGGGCCAAAGAAAGCTAGTACATAGGAATAACTTCTAGCACTGAATGCAAAGAGGAGGCATTTTATGTTCACAAGAGGAAAGGAAACGCTAAGGAATCAAATCATGGAGTTATCCCACACTATGATACCATTGGAATGATAGGTATGAAAGAATGTGTAACTCCACACTTGTCTATTGCATTAATATAAACATCTATAAATACATTTTTGAGTGACGATTGTTATTCACCTTCTGTGTGACCCTTTCTGTCACCTATGAATCTTCATATTTACAATCATATTTACATAGGTAACGTAATCCCAAGGATTACGTGTCCAACAAGGTGGTATATTTAGATATAGTGAAGTTCATCCTTTAGTCGTTTTCACAACAAACATTGGGAAACATATAAACAACTCAACAAAGAATGAGGTAACAAAGAGAGGAATGGATCTGGATCAACACTTGGGCTATCGCCTCTTGTTATAGGTAGATGGTGATTCATAGACCAATACACTTACTTCGTCCAAGAAACCAAGAGAATGTAACCCTAATTACATAAATATCCATCCAAAACCAACAAATCTATCCGCAAGAAACCTTTCTAAGCATAGCACATGAGAGAGGGAGAGCTAGTAACCCTTAGAGGGTGAAAAATTCAGATGTGTTACCCACAAAGGTGAGTGAATGACGATCATAAAAATGAAAGTGAGGGTAGCCTTCTTATATGAGGCTACCCTAACACATTTCTCCACATAAAATGCCAACAAAAAATTAGAAGTGGGGTTGACCCATCATTTAACCCTTTACAAAATGCCAAAGAGCAAAAATAAATCAAAATATCCCACAC
>ML825912.1:65885-80405 GCA_009831015.1 Picea engelmannii | reverse complement strand
TGGCCTTTACATGTTGGCACTAGCACTTGGTTCTTGGTGGTATATGCCCATAGGGCCACGGGCTTACATATTAACCATTTGTAAACCAAACTTTAAACCACACATAACTGTGGGTAGAACCGTTTGCAACCGCGCGCACAACGGTCATATGGCATTGACATATGGCCACGGGCCCACAAACTTTAAACCGCCCGAAACCTCCTCCGCGCCCCCGGTCCTGTTGCAAGGTTATATGGTAAGCCGAGGGCTGGGGCTTAGGCCCCGACCCTTTTCCTGCCGGCCAAACCATTTAAACTAACTTAAATAATTTATATGCCGATCGTATAATAAGAACCAACCGTCGGACTCCCGGTTAGCCCAACTATTCTAGTCCGTTCGCCAGCTCGAAGGTCACGGGTTCGACCCCCCGCCGCGCCAAACCAAAATTTTATAAAACAAACCAATGACCAATAATACGACGCCACGTGGAAGCCCGTGACTGGGCCACGTGGCGCCTTAAAAACCAATCAGAACTCACCACGTGTCAGCATTTGATTGGCCCACGTCGTCTGCCGTACTGCCACGCGTCACTGCTCTGTCATCTTCCATGTCAGTCGTCGTACTTCCCAGTCACCTGTTGCGTCAGCCTGCCACGTCACTGGATGACGTCACCCTGCCATGTGTCACCCTTCCAGTGGTGACACGTGTCACTTCGGGATTGGTCCAACTGCGTGCCAAAAAGCCAAATCAGCCTGACACGTGTCACCTCCTGGTGCTGCCACGTGTCACATGTACGGTCACGCCACGTGTCATCATATGGACGTGCCACGTGTCACTGTACGGACATGACACGTGTCACTGTACGCACTGCCCAGTCAACATCTTTTTTTGCCTGTTTGACTTTTCGGACAGAATGCGATATCTTCTCCATACGGACTCCGTTTGACAAAAAAAATTATACCACCGGAATCAGGAAGACGAGACGGACACAATGGTGTTGGTTTCGTCATATTCTGAGCACTTTCATTTTTGAGCATTTTCATGCCCTGACAAGCTTCTGAATCCGATTTCAGATCACAGAGAACATAGGGGGTTGTAGCCTCCTTCTGGTTGTAGCCATAGAATTGGGGAGTTGGAGCTTCCTTCAGGTTGTAGCCTGAGAAACTAGGGGGTTGGATCATCCTTCCAGTTGCAGCTGGAAAACAAAGGAAGTTGGTGCTTCCAATGAATGTAATTCTTCAAGACATATAAGAAAAAACATTCTTTGGTTTTCTTCCGATTTGGGTTTCCACGTAAAACATCAGTGTATTGTGTATGTGTATGATTGTTCATTTGTTCATTTTTTATTTACTCTACAATTATTGGATGATAATTCTTCATTGATATAACACTTGGATTATATGGTTAAAAAGGATTAAATTGCTCTATTACTGATTCACCCCCCCCTCTCAGTAATCCAACAGGGTGAATCAGTATGAGCACTTTTTGTCACTTTTAATCATAATATTAAAACTTCTACTTTATCAACAATATATCATTTATTATTTCATCCAATATATCATGAGAATATAACCATAAGAAATACAAATCAATGATATCACATTAGATACACAGTACACCAGAATTCATGTGGAAACCCAAATGGAAGAAAACCACATAATGATTTCTTATATATATTAAAAATACATTCATAGGAAGCACCAACTTCCAAATTCTTCAGCACTAACTGGAAATAGGCACCAACCCCTTGATTTAAATGCACCAACATGAAGGAAGTACAAACTCCTTGAGTTCTTCGGCACCAACCGAAAGGAGGCTACGACACCCTAATTTACATGCACCAACCTGAAGGAAGCACCAACTCCATGAGTTCTCCAACACCAACTGAAAGGAAGCTACAACCCCCTTTCCTTATCTGCCATACCGACCTGAAATATAAGTGTATACTCACTATCATTATTACTGATACTTTCACTGTCAATGCCACCAATACATCAATCAACCTGGTAATGTCACTGTCACATTAACCAACCTGTCATTGTCACTATCACATCAACCTGTGACTACCAATGTCATATCAACCAACATATCACTGTCACTGTCATATCAACCTGTGACTAACACTGTCACATCAACCTATGACTAACACTGTCATATCAACCAACCTATCCTTGTCACTATCACATCAACTAATCTGTCACTGTCACATCAACTAATATGTCACTGTCAATGTCACATCAACATGTGACTACCATTATCACATCAACATGTGACTACCATTGTCACATCAACCAACCTATCACTGTCACTGTCACTTCAAAATGTCATTGATGATCAACCAACTATAACTAGATCCACTCACATGAATACTAAAACCATCACCAAACCATGTACATCAACCATCAGCCATGTACCAGAACTTGTACCATACAATGTACATCAACCCTGTACCATATCACACATCAACCATGTACCAAAATTGTACCATACCATGCACATCAACCATGTATTGAAACCTATACCATTCCATGAACATCAACCATGTACCATCTCATGCATCAACCATGTACCATACCAAGTACATCAACCATGTACCATACCAAGTACATCATAAGATATCATCAATTAAGTGCCTCAAGCATAACCAAGATAGCCACAATACCAAGATACCAATATAGCCAAGATATAATTCTAACAATGTATCATATCATCAAAAAGGTGTACCATATCATGTACCATCATCATCAAGACATGCCTCAAGCATGTACCATAAAAATAACCCTCAATAATACATGTAAAGAATACCTTTGATCCTGTAGCAGACCTAATACATAAGATTACAAACCTGTAGCTCTTCCTCGACTTCAACAACAAAATAATAGCATCTTCATGAAACTTTACCTCAGTCTCATGGGACTAGTTTTGGATTAGTCACAAACCCTAAATTTAAACAAGAATAAATCCATACATGTAATGAATAATTGTATGAAATTTTAACCACAGATACTATGAGATATTTCTTCCATCTCCTCAAAATTTCAAGGTCTGAAACTTCTCAGAACAGAGGTTATAGAGAAAATGAAAAACCTACCTGAATTTTAGCCTATTTTAGAGAGAACTTGTACATCATTTCACACTCTAAATATTTGATATATGATTATGAAACTTGCACAAAAGGTACTACAGACTGTTATATTTCCATTGAAATTGGTATCACGGAATTTGGATCCTCTATGAAGAAGTTATTACTGTGTTACCCGAAACAACTGTTTAAGACTAGTTTGAGGGCTAGTAAAAAACCCTATCGTCCACATAGTGTATCTCCAAAAATACAACGACCCATAAGATGAAATTTTTACCATAGGTACCTTGACATCTGTTCTCAACCTCCTCCAATTTTCACTATCTGAATCATTCTATAAAAAAATGTTATAGAAAAAAATGGTAAGATGACCTTTAAATAACATACTTAGAACACATCATCACAAGACTTCATCCTCCCTTGGAATTTCTCCCTTCTTCACTTCATTTTCCCTCTGAAATTCACCTCAAATCTCCTTGGTTACCTCCTATAAGAATCACTTACTCACATAGAAGATATTCAATAGAATGTGTGTGTGAATGCACTTATGAGTGACTTCTTGAGGTGTATATATACTTTTTTTAAGTAACCTCTTTCCTTAACTTTAGGGATTCTTGAACTTTCTTGTTACAACCACTTTACCCTTTCATTAATGACTTGCAACCAATTAGGGGATTATGAACCTATATTTGGGGCTTTCAAATTCATGATCTCATAACTCCTCAACTTTGAGGAACTGTGTTGTTGGAAACATTTATATTTTCGACTCACTAGTTCACTATTAGTTAACTAGAGCTATTTCTATTGTAGACTTTCTATTTTTAGACTATCACTATTATGCATGCATGCATTCCTAAGAAGAGCTCATTGTTAGTTTTATTTTCTTGTTTATGGAATGTTTTGTCCTATATGAGTGTTTATCGCTCATTCATTCATTGTATCATTTGATATTGATTAGCTCATTGGAGTAGTGTGAATATATTTTCTCATTCTTCCATATTGAATCTCTCGTCCTTTTCTTGATAATATTTGTTTATATTTGCTTTAACTATGTCTCTTGTGCAATTTTTCATGAAACTTTGACATGGTATTAGAGCCAAGCTTCTTGGAGAAAACCAGACAAGCCAGAGAAGAGGGAAATCATAGTTTTTAAGAGTGTAATCCGTGCATCCAAAAGTGTCACAACCTCTCCATGTCGAAAGGTGTGATAGTCGCAGGCACACTTATAAAATTGGAAATTTCTAGACAGTGTTGCAACCTTTGTTTCACAGTTTTTGAAAGTGTCACAATCTATCCTTGCATAGGGGCGCAAAATTATCCTAAGTGTTGCACTGTATCCTTCACACAAGGTGTGACAGTGTCTCTGGATGCCCATTGAGATAATGAGACACTCTTGAAAAAGTTTTTTTCAGTGATTTCTCAGGCATATTTTTTTAGGTTTTTAGAACCAGTAAGAGGAATGGATACGACACCAATTCTTCAATCAAATTTGGTGATAATACTCACATCGTACAATTATTTTTAATGGAATCTGAAGTCTGAATTCCAATCAAAAGGAAAGGATTGTACAATTTGACGATGGTGACAAAAACTGAACCTACATCAGTGATCAAGAAGACCAGGTGGAAAAACCATAAGGATGAGGCCACAAGACTTATTCTTGAATTAATTTCAACTGATTTATGGTTTCATGTTGTCGCATGCAAGACTCCAAACAAGATCTAGACCACCTTAGAAAGCCTCTTTGGAAAACAAGATGGGATGAGAGGTCATATGCTTGAGGTAGAGTTGAATACATTGGATCCTAAAAGTTTTGATAATATGTATGATTTCTCTACCAAGTTTAAATCTTTGATATTGAGCTTGGCATCTTATGGTATTGATAAGTCTACACAGGTAGACCAATTTATTCTAACAATATTGGCTAATCTAGGACCAAAATATGTTGTCTATGTCTCCACTTTCCATTCTGGCAGATATCTCTTGGGATCAAAGTGGAAGATGCCTACCATGGAGAAGTTCATTGATTCACTCACACATGAGTAGAAAAAACTCATTCATATGGGCCTAATCAAGGATCCCAAAGCACATGCACTCACCATGCATGATGGAAAATGATCATCCAAATAGAAAGGAAAGGAGTAATCACATCCAGAGCCAAAGAAAGATGGATATTCCAAACCCTTCAAGGATTCTTTAGGTTCCAAAGACTCTTCATATTCCAAGAAGAAGAAGAAGAAGAAGAAGGGAAAGAAGTGTGCTTATTGAAATAAACCAAATCATGAATAATCCACATGCATGAAGAAGCAAATTGATCTTATGGAACATGTATTTCAATAGAACAACCTTGGAAACTTCATTCCTGAAGGAGCCAAGAAGAAGAAGGAAGAATATAGTGCTCCTAAGAAAGGTAATCATCATACTCTTGTTGCAATTAATTCCTCATATGATTTGTGGATTATAGATTCTAGTGCATCACATCATATGGAAATGAAAGAGGAAGTTTTTACTTCTCTGAGTTCATGCTCAAGACCCCTTATTCTCATGGGGGATGATACTCCAATAGTAGTAGAAGGAGAGGGAAGAGTGTAACTCCCTAATGGTATTTTTGAGAATGTTTTACATGTTCCAAAGATTTCTATAAATCCGCTCTCAGTTTATCAGATCACTCAGAAAGGTAAAAAGGTTGAATTTACATCAGATTCAGTTTTTGTACTTGACATGCATGACAATTCCATTATTGCAATTGGTGAGGTAGATCACAAATAAAGTTTGTATAAATTCAGTAAGTTTGTTGACCATGACTCCTATTTACTACTTACACATGAGGAGAGTACTTTTTATGTACCACTAGTGCAACATGCAAAGATTCTTGTGCTTCCATCAGTTCCAGACATCAGAGATGATTCCATACACTTAGATTCTATACATGGAAATGAGTAGGTAGTACAACTAGATAAGAATCCAACATCAGAACTTCATCAGATTCCCAAGTGGGCACAATCCACACTTCTGGCAACATGCTACCTTGCATGGAATCCATTGGATTCGAGGAGGACACGATTTCAGCATGAGGATCCTTCTCGTGTACTTTCAGCTTCTGAAACAACGATGCCCATGCATTTATATATGGTTTAATATTCCAATCCACATACCTACAGTGAGGCTGTGGGAAATCCATTATGGAAAGCAACCATGCAGGAGGAGTATGACTCACTCCTAGAGAATCAGACTTGGGATTTGGTTCCACTTCCACCTGAAAGGAATATTTTCAGGTGCATATGGGTCCACAGGATCAAGAGGTACAAGAAGATAGGTTTCCAAAGTACTTCATCAGATCCATAATGATTTCTATATCTTCACGAAGAATTTCAATGAGCAGAAGTTTCATATTTTGTGGGATCGTCTTGGAGTGAAGAACACAGCTGCCTAGCAATTATCTTTTATTTTTTTGATGTATTGTATTTTGAGGGGGGGGGGTGGTTGTTCCCACATGGTTTTCCCTCTTTCCTCATTTTTTATTCAGTGTTCATTAGTTTCATTATACATGAGTACCTAATATGGCTTAGTTGTTGGGACTCATTTTTTATTACTCCATAGTGATGTTCAGGGGGGTGTTGGAATATTTATATTTTCGACTCACTAATTCACTATTAGTTAACTAGAGCTAATTCTATTTTAGACTTTATGTTTTTAAACCATCACTATTATGCATGCATGCATTCCTAAAAAGAGCTCACTGTTAGTTCACTTTTCTTATTTATGGAATGTTCTATCCTATATGAGTGTGTATCGCTCATTCATTCATTGTATCATTCAATCTTGATTATCTCATTGGAGTAGTGTGAATATATTTTCTCATTATTCCATATTGAATCTCTCGTCCTTTTCTTGATAAGGTTTTTTTGCATTTTCTTTAGCTAGGTCTCCTCTGCAGGTTTCCATGAAACATTGACATACGTGATGTTACTCCTACCGTTGGAAACGACATGACGAGGACTATCCATTTATGAGTGTGTTACCTGCATTTACACTGGGATTCATGTCCTTATTCCTCAAACAACTTTGAACTTCATGACCACATCTATGGGTTTCTTGTAGACTTCTTTAAAGCGTCTTCCCGTGAGGGCCATTCTTAGAGCTACGCCATAAGGGGGCCACTTTGGAGACTTCTCCAAATACACCCATCACATATGTTGACATCAATGACAACCACTGCTTGTTGACATCAATGAAAACTAACTGTCCAACAACATCAATGACAACCGACTGTCCAACATCTAGTATTCAATCATTTTCATAATCATTTCTCATTATCTTGTTGGTGGGAATTGAATTTGCAAAATCTAACTACTAATTAACTATCAATAAATATTCAAAACCATCCTTTTGATCATTTGCATATTGAGCTAAAGTTGAAGCACTGGACTTAAAATATCGTTTGGAGTTAAAAATTTGCTTACTCCTAGGCAGATTTGCATTCTATGCTCTACACTATTCTACCACATGCTTAATACGATTACATATTTTGCACTAAGTTACTTGAGTCATATCTTGACCTTTTCCTAATTGATTATATTTTTTTTAGAAACATCTTGAGATATCCTAAAAATTGTTTATTTTTATTGCGTGTTCCTCTTCCTTGTCTTCTACCATGACATGCCCTTGATTTAGTGAATTTTGTAATATTCTTCTTCTTCTTCTAGAACTTTGATTATATGTGCTTCTTCCTCTTGTACTTTCATTGTTTGTGCTTCTTTCTCTTGATATTTCTCCCTTTCTTGTGTTGGTAAATAAAATATCTTCACCTAAGTTCTTCTTTTTACCATAGGGCTTGTCATGTTGGGCCAACAAGTCACTAAGAGAATCAAAAGTTTGATTCTCCAATTTTCTAGTAATTTGTAAAATTTCTAAAAAATGTTAATAATTGATCAAAAGGAAGCAACCTATTGAATAAAATTGAAGTCATACAACTTTCTTTCACATCCTGAAATCCACATTTTATTGTTTCCTACTTGATATTTTTTAAATGAAAGAGGTACTCCAAAACATCTCCCCCTTCAACTAACCTTTGTTTAAGGAGCTTTGTATGGAGATCAACCCATTTTGATTCAGGTTGAGTATCAAATATTTTCTAAAATATTTTCCATGCATTCCAAGCATCAATTGCATTTTCAATGTGTACAAACATTTCATCAATAACTATAAAAGATCTCAAAATTGCAATTGCTTTTTCATCCTTCAATTCCAAGTTTTGATAATTGTCTAGCATCAATAGGATTAATTGGAGCTTTACCACCACTACATATATATTTCCACAACTCATTATAAATTAATGTGCTTTGCATATGATGATCTCAAGTCTTATATTTCTTGGGTCCATCCAATTTGTTTGAATCAATGAATATGTTTTCCAATTTAGACATGATGAGTTTTTTTTATCAAGTTCACACAATCAAAGAATGAAGAGCATTAAGCACAAGAGAAATTGCAGACACTACAAAATAGATCTATAGTGGCTTGGCATTGACCCTATTATAGCCACGTTGAAAGAAGTCAATGACAGAGTATTTCACTTCTGTCATCGACACTTCAATTACAAAGTACAAATATTCTTCAATTTTGTCAAACTTTCAAAATTTGACACAATGATTTCCTTCAATTAAAAATTAATATACCCCCTTGAAGTTACGATGACCCACCCAATGATGTTACAATACCTTACAACTATCACTCTAATGTGATGGATCATCTTTCTAGAGTCTCTCTCACCCTAACCTAGACGTGGGAACTCACTGGGTAATTAGTGCTTGGGTGGATTTCTTAGGTCCCTATTTCCCTTTGGTTATCAATTTGATTCATTTCAATATTTTACGACACCCATTTGGGGAATTTTCTAACTCCATGGGTTCAATTCGGAGTGCAAACCCTCGAGTTAGGTACATGGTCACTTGTGATGCTTTAATTTGGGTCCACAACCATCCAAACCTATTTGGGACTTGCTATTTATAGAGTCAACTTGGGTAAATCGTCTAAATTTTTTTGATCTTTTGGCACTAACCATACCACATATTTCATTAGGTTACTACAACTATCAATTTATAAGTCTCATGACAACACATCATGTTGGGCCTCAAAACCCATGACACCCAATGAAAAGGTGCAATATGACGATTCCATATGACTTGGGTATCCTAATGGTTAATCCAACATTCTCTCATCCCTTGAAGTCACTCCTTTGTTGCATATTTATACCTTTTATTCCTCTTTGTAAAACCTCTTCAACTCTTTATATTTGAAAAGTTAATTTACAATTACACACCCGAGTTCGTTGTTGATCCCCTTCTCTCAAGCCCTTGGGGCTTCTTGCACTTGTCATTTCCAACACCTCTACATGGACTCCTTTGGCTAACTTGATTCCAATCTTTTAGGTTTTATGGATTCACCCTAAGGCATCTTCAATGCCATAGTTCCACTCATGCATTGCAAGTTTCAACCTAAAATTTCAAGGGAGATTCCATCATAACTAGTGCAATGGAAGTATTATCCCCTGAGAGCACCAAATCATTTGAAGATGTTAATCACTCTCAGAGGAATGTCACAACTCTTCACTTCAGACCAAGGAGCTTCATCATCTACAACACCAAACTCTGAGTAATTTCTCTTAGTTTTTGTCTTTTCTTTCTAACATTATGGTTTCTAACTCATTAAAGAAAATCCCAATAGTTAGTTGACCTTATATCCTAATTTAATTGGTTGGTAAACCTTGATTTGAAACCTTCTTATCTACAAGTCTCCAACAAAGTTGAGTCAAGCCTTTGCACCATCGGTTGATGCAGAAACGTCCTAGCTTTTGACACATCTTTCAATCTGTGGCGGCGCGGAAGCTTCTTTGAGTTACAGTAACTCTTATTAATATTGACGCAAACCTGACGTTTGTGAAAGATCGCGATATCTTAGTGCTAACTTAATCAATGTAAGACGGCATTAATCAAAATAGGGTTTTGACGAGTCTTTCTTTTAACCAGTGCTATAATTGCGTCATGAACAGGCAAGATCTCTTGAGAAAAGGTCAAGATTAAGATTTTGTGTATCTTGTAATTGACGCCCATATTAATTGCGGACGCCTGTTGATCAAACGCAAGTCATGGCCTGCGTTTGACATTTGTGAGATTAATTAATGATGTCCATCATTTGATCATCAAATGCATGGAACTTTCACGGAGACTTCGCCATGGCTGCCAATATCCCTCCTGATAAGCAGCATTCAATGCTGCGGTATAAGTCATTGGATCTGAAAGCAATTTAAATCTGACAGCATTGGATGTTGTTGTATAAGTTGTCGGATTTGAAAGCAATTTAAATCTGACGATCTATAATGTACTTATTATAATATTCAATGTTGTTTAGAAAGTGGAATAATGCTTCAATGCTGCGGTATAAGTCGTTGGATCTGAAAGCAATTTAAATCTGACAGCATTCGATGCTGCTGTATAAGTTGTCGAATCTGAAAGCAATTTAAATCTGACGATCTATAATATACTTATTATAATATTCAATGCTGTTTAGCAAGTGGAATATTGTTGGCTCTTGATCATACTCTTCATTCTTTGTTCATATCTTTGTGACTTTGTTGATTCTTTTTAGACACTAACTCAAATTTAATTGAAATAAACTTTCACAAATTGCAAATTAGCGATTCAAAGTTAGTGAATCAAAGTTAGGAAAATCACATAGGTAAAATGGACACTAACCCAAATTTAATTGAAATAAATGTTTTACATTTTGACATTTTTTACTTGGGAAATGTGGAGAAATCTTAATTTTCTGTTTTTTAAATTGCATTTATTTTGGAATGCATCTTAATTTTCTGTTATTTAAATTACATTTATTTTTGTTTGCATAAATGAATTCAGTATCTTGAAAAATCCTTGGAACACTCAAATTATATAGACTTAACCACTAAAATCTACAGATTCAATCATTTTTCATCTGATTTTAAACAAAATTAAACTGAAAATATCTCCAAAAAATAACCAAAACTTAAAAAGTTTAGATTACCATTCCGTTCCGAAATGGTAATAACCAAACTGAAATTTTTTCATTCAAACTATAAGTTGGAACTTTATGTTGGGAAGAACAATCCTTATTTCAATTGCAAATTGTGTACATTCAATGGATCTGGAGCAAAAATAACTGTAGTTAACGATTAACTTTACTTCATATGTGTTGGATGAACGAAATCTGCGATCAAATTAAGTTCAAGTATTGTTAATCAAATTAAGTTCAAGTATTGTTGAGAGGTTTGTAATATTGAAATACAAACAATGAACCAATATATGTTTTTATTGCTCTTATGTCTTTCAATTTGAATCGCCACATTTTTTGCTTTTTTAAATACTCTTGATAACTTGCATATGTGTAGGTAAAGAAGGATGGCTTGCATATAAATATCTAAATATGTGCAGGTAAAGAATGAAGAAGGTGTAGTCAAGATGATGTAGAAGAAAGAGGGTGTAGTTTTAAGAGCTTGATTTATTGTTAACAAATATTATTGTTGATTTTTTGTTAAATATGTTAATAAAATCTTGTTATAATTGAGTTTAGTTAGGGTGATTGAAAAGAATGATTTGTTATGTTTTTTTAGATGAATTCAATTCTAGTCAGTAACATGTTAACTTTATAATTTGAATATATATGATAAGTTTATTTAATTTTATAATCATTAAAAAGATTTATAAACTAACACTAACACTAGTAGAGGGCAATTTTTATTTTGATGGCAGATTCTATTCATCTAATCAATATGGAGTAAAGTCAACTGTTAAGTTGATTTTGCTTCATTTTTTCTGCGTAAAAAAATGGAGCAAATCTTTATTTTGATGACAGATTCTATTCATCTAATCAATATAGAGTAAAGTCTACTGTTAAGTTGACTTTGCTCCATTTTTTTTCCTGCTTAAAAAATTGAAGCAATGTAAACACAACCGTTGACTTTTCTCCATATCCATTTGATGAATATAAACAGTTAACTTTACTCCATACCCATTTGATGAATATAAACAGTTGACTTTACTCCATACAGTTCATGTCATATTTCTTAATTGTGAATCGATGGTTTGACGAACGTGATCTTCATGAGCTGGTAGGAGGAAGGTGGAATAAACCAACACCTTCTGAGAAAAGCAAAGCATGGATATATCTGACTAAACAAATCAGGGAGGATGTGAGAAACATGGTAGTCTTGATGTGTTGGCTGTGTGGATAACTAAATACCAAATCTCTGTTGCTGCACTGTGCTCTGATTATCTATCAAGCACTGAAATTCGGGGCAATCTTCAACTGTGCAAGGATCATCTCCAACAACCTTGGAGACGCACTACAAAGAGTTGTGCACTTAAAGCCAAGCGAACGATCTAATTTTTGCATGTCATCATACCTCACGTGTTGCATATGTTCTTCATGTGATTTCCCAAACTTCAGACCTATATGGATCCTAGATTTACGTCCCATACACATCCGTTGGATAGTGAGAACATAATAGTGTCTAAGGTTTCAATGATCATAACATTGAAAGTACCCCTGGAAAATATAGCTCAACAAGAGGGACAGTGGGACTGCCCCCTTGGTTCGTAGAGAAAATGAAGCCCTTGCCACAAAAAGAGGAAGGGCCTACTAATCAAATGAGGTCATTTGTGTCTGATGTAAAAAAACATGGCTCTTAAGAATTTGGCATACAAACGAAAGCTAGAGAAAGGAAAAAATATGGTGATTCAATCATAGGAAGAAGCACTTAGTTGATAAATTGTGAAGCAAAGAGAAATGCAGAGAGAAAAGAATAGAACAGTATATTGGAATGTATGAAGAAGTACTGAAGAAGTTACAATGCAATGGGAGATGGCTGAGCTAAATAGGCTCAAGCTAAACAAGAATAGAAAGTACAGCTGGCCAGGACAACTGGCAGTGTACAATCAGACTGTTGAAGTTACATTACGTTTAACACTCCCTCTTAAACTCAACAGTTACAATCATCAGCACTGACTATGCCTAAGTGTTGTCTCTGAAAATCAAAAACTGACTTTCCTAGTGGCTTTGTAAAGATATCAGCAAGCTGATCTCGAGAACCATAAAATTGTAGTGCAATATCCCCATTATTGACTAGCTCGCGTATGAAATGAAACCGAGTGTCAATGTGTTTACTTTTCTTGTGAAACACATGGTTCTTAGATAATGCAATTGTTGATGTATTGTCCCAGAAAATAGGAGGTGGATCATTTTTTGTATGTGACATGTCTGTCAATATTCTTCTCAGCCATACAGCTTGACATGAAGCTGAGGTAGCAGCTACATACTCTACCTCTGCAGAAGATATTGATACAATTGGCTGCTTCTTTGATGCCCATGAAATCAGGTTTGTGCCCAGTTGAAAAACATGTCCTGATGTGTTTTTCCTATCATCTAAGCTGCCTGCAAAATCACTGTCTGTGTAACCAGAGAGTTGATTACTATCAGATTTAGTGTACCATAAACCGAAATTGAGAGTTCCTGCAACATATCTCAAAATTCATTTTGTCATTTTCCAATGCGAATCTTTTGGTGATTCCATGAATCTGGAAACAAGGTTGACTGCATACATAATGTCAGGCCTAGTTGTTGTAAGATATAACAAACTGCCTACTAAACTTTTGTACAAGGTAGAGTCCACTGTATGACCTTCATCATTCTTGCTCAACTTTATACCTAAAGGTATGGGGGTTTCTGCTGGAATGCATCCTTCCATGCGAAATCTTTTGATGATGTCTGCTGCATACTTTTGCTGACAGACAAAAATGCCTTTGGCTGATTGATGAACCTCAATCCCTAAATAATATTTCATTATGCCAAGATCTGTCATCTCAAACTCAGATTGCATGGCATGTTTGAAGTCTGTTAACTCAAGATTTTCTGTGTAGATCATGTCATCAACATATAAGCATACAATTAAAATTTTACCGTGCTAATCTGTTTTGGTGTAGAGAGTTGGCTCATTTTGACTTCTGCTGAAACCACTTTTGATCAGATAAGTGTCAATTCTACTGTACCAAGCTCTTGGAGCTTGCTTTAAGCCATACCGGGCTTTCTTCAACCGATACACTTTGGTTGGGTGATCTTGGACTTCAAATCCAGGTGGTTGATCGACATAAACTTCTTCTTCTAAGAAACCATTCAAGAATGCTGACTTGACATCCATCTGGTATACTTGTCATTTGTGTTGTACTGCTATGGCCAATAGAGTCCTTACAGTGTCTAATCTTGTTACTGGAGCAAAAGTTTCACCATAATCAGTACCTGGTTGTTGTGAGAATCCTTTGGCAACAAGTCTTGCCTTGTGTTTTTCAATCTGCCCTTTTTCATCGAGTTTAGTTTTGTAAACCCACTTGACACCAATACTCTTCTTGTGTCTTGGCAAATCAACAAGA
>ML825912.1:51011-63806 GCA_009831015.1 Picea engelmannii | reverse complement strand
TCAGATTCATAGTGCCCATACTTTTTGCAGTAATAGCATTGTATGCTTGATTTGTCATTTGATCTTCTCCCTCTGCCTCTTTGAGGCTGGAAATTCTGATGTTGATTTTGTTGTTGTTGTCTTTGACCTTGGAAATTTTGATTTAGATACTGTTGACTATTGCCTCCACTGGAGTGAGAGTTATTCTGATTACTCCCTCTTCCTTGGTGACCTCTGCTTCTTCCTCTGCCTCTCCCTCTCCTGAAGGAGAATTGAGTTTTGAAGGTAGGTATTGGAGATTGACTCATCTGTGAGATGCAGTCTGGTCTCATGTGTCACCAGAGAACCAATTAATTCCTCTGTTGAAAATCTTGATAGATCCTTGGATTCAAGGATTGTTGTGACAACCATTTCAAATTTCTTGGGTAAACTTCTGAGGATTTTCTCAACAATTCGTTGATCAGTGATGGTTTCACCAATCAGTCTGATCTGGTTTACGATTCCCATGACTCTGGTCATGAACTGATCCACAGTTTCGGACTCTGTCATCCTTAGAGTCTTGAATTGCGTCCACAAGGTCTGCAGTTTAACTGTTTTGACCCTGTCATTTCCTTGGTAGGAAGATTTAAGGATGTCCTAGGCCTGTTTTGAAGTACCAGTACCTGTGATTTTCGAAAAAATCGAATCATCCATAGAATTTTGAATCCAGAATTTCGCTTTGTTTTCTTTGTTCCTCAGTGTTGCCTGAGCAATTCTCTGCGCATTTGTCATGGCAGAAAGGGCGGCTGGATCTGGTTCCACATATCCAAGATCCACTGGTTCCCAGCACTCTTGTGCTTGCAAGAATGATCTCATCCGAAGAGACCAAAACTCGTAATTATTTCCCAGAAGAATCGAACCCTGAGTTGGTCCTAAATTGCTAGACGACGCCATAAAAAAAAATTGCAGAAAAAATAGAGGGAAATTTCGTATTTACCTCCGATCGTCGATTTGTCGATTTGCCGATGGTCGAAGGGAGCTTATCGGGCTTGAATTGGCCCTTAGTCTCCTTGCAATGTGACCACGCGCCTTAATTTTAAATCGCTACGGGCTTTTCCCGTTTCTTTGTCTTTCAAATCGCCGAAATGCGAAAAATTGCCTTTGGACAATTCAACGGTCCAGATCTTCTGATGATTTGACGGTCCAGATCTTATCGGGATATCGCGAATCGGGATTTAGCGAGTTCTGATGATGAGTTCTTCTGACTCCTTGATTCCCCGATCTCCGATTTACCGATGGCGCTGTCCTTTCGGGACTTTTCCCGATTGCTTCGATCTGTGCCACGCGTCCTCCTATGATGGACGGACCTGATCCCTTCTCGCGAAATCGAGACTTCAAATGCACCGGACGTCTCGTCGTTAGGATCCGTGATTTTCTGAATCCCGTAATGCTGATGGACTTGATTCCCGCCACGCGTCCCAACAGATGGACGACTCAAATCTGCGTCGGGGATTTCACTATGGAGATGCCCGATCCCGCGATTTGATGAGATGACGTCAGCTGGGCCCCTCAATGGAGCTTTCCTCCTGTTGAGATTTCGGACTTCGGAGTTCTGAAGTGCTTGTGTTTCTTGTTCTCAAGATTCGTGAAACGCCGAATCCCGATGTGCCGATGGGCTCTTTCCTTTTCGGGACTTTTCCCGAGTCCTCGGATTTACGCCACGCGTCCTTGAAAGATGGACAGTCCTGGTTCAACCTCGGGATATCGTGACTTGCGATGCTCCGTTGACACAATTTCTTGTCAACTTGAAACCCCGAATGCTGAAACGCCGACGGTTTCCTCGATGTTCGCCACGTGTCCGATAAAATGGATGGCTGATACTTTATCGCTATTTCACATATCGCGATTTCGCGAGTTTCGAAGTCTTGTTGCGACGGTCTTTCAAAACCGCGAACTCCGATATGCCGATGTGACAATGCGTTGATCTGTTGCCACCTGTCCTCTGAGATGGATGGCTGTGATCTTATCGCGATATCGTGAATCGCGATTTCGCGAGTTTCGCCGTGGAGTGTCTTTTGTCAACGAGACCTCCGATTTCCCGAACTCCGAAATGTCGATGGAGTGATGGCTTGGGTCTGCTGCCACCTGTCCTCTGAGATGAACGACTCACAGGTCCTCTCGGGATTTCGCGATATCGCGTATTGGAGTTTTTGGAGTGCAATTGTCTTTGCGCGTCCAACTCTCGATTACCGATTTTGCGATGGAATAGGATCTCGCCACGTGTCTCTTGATGGACGGTTCAGATGATGTCAGGACTTAGCGACTGCACAAGTCGAGATTTCTCCTGTGCACTTTAGAGGACTAAACCTCGTGCACCTTCTCGCTGATCCAACAGTTGTCGGTCCTTTGCGCAAGATCTGATGGCTTAAATTCTTTTGCATTTTCCGCGCTCTCCTCGTCCCTTCTGGACTGGTTTCCCACTCTGGATCCGTTCGCAGGACAAATCTTACGGCCTCAGTGGCTATTCTTTTCACTTGAGACGCGTTCTTTACTGATGTGGAAGAAAGATTCGTGAATCTTTCAAAGATTTGAAAGAATTTCACGAGTTCTTCATTTTCTGCTACAATCTTTGACAGATTTGAACGATTTCCAAAAATCTTTAAACGATTGTGCCTTCTACAGCAATCTTTAACGATTTTGAACAAATTCTTCGAGTTCTTTAAACGTTCTTCCGTTCTGCAGCTCTTCTGCATCAATCTTTGACAATTTTTGAAAAATTACAAGAATCTATATTGTTTCTTCTTCTGCATTCTCTTCGTCCTGGATCTTTCGAGCATTGTATGCTCTGCTTCCTCTGCAATCTTCCTACGTTGATCTTTTGAACGTAAGATGGTCTGCGTCCTTGTGGAAGTTTCCTGCGAGGATCTTTCGAGAGTATGACAGACGTCTCTCCAAACCTTGTGAAAGAGACTGTGTTGCATGCTCTCAAGATCCGTGAAGCTTTGCGCTGTGTGGATCGAGTTGCTCTCCGGACTGTGTGAAGAGGCTTACTGCTGAAGCTATGATACCATGATAAATTGTGAAGAAAAGAGAAATGTAGAGAGAAAAGAATAGAACAGTATATTGGAATGTATGAAGAAGTATTGAAGAAGTTACAATGCAATGGGAGATGGCTGAGCTAAATAGGCTCAAGCTAAACAAGAATAGAAAGTACAGCTGGCCAGGACAACTGGCAATGTACAGTCAGACTGTTGAGGTTACATTATGTTTAACATTAGTAACATTCAAGATTCTCATTTCTTGGTCATAGGATCTTTCCACATTGCTTTTGCCTAGCTATCAAGTGCAAAGCTATCGGAAAGGCAAACGCACATGAAGATTGAAACTAAGGATTATTATAGACCCATCTTAATTGTTTTACAAAGCTTCTAGAGGGATCAAATTTTTAGAGGTGCAAACTCTTTTTCCTTAATCCTTTTTAGAGCAAAAGGTTAGAGCCTACATATACAATTTTCATTTACTTAATTTTTTTGTTATTATTATTTAAGAGTGACACATGTCAGCTCCACATTGAATTTAAGCATGGAATCACACATCAACCTAATACCGAACTGTAGAATGCAGACATAATTAGTCTCAAAAAACATATCGTTGATCTAAGAAAAGAAGCTAGCAACAAAAAAACACTTTCAGAGGTCCCTCCATCAATATCCATCATGCTCATAATCTTTTCATCCTCCTATCAAAATAGGAGGAAAGAATTACACCAGTACCTTAACATCGTCATAGAGTACAATGCCATAATTGTATCTGATAGGATGATTGAGATAGTGGCAACTTGTACAATTGATATCTAACAAGAACAATTTGTGTCCATCCCTATGAAGCGCCAACACTCAATAAATATGAAGTTGCATAATTTTATGCCTACTTAGACTTTGAAGAGTCCAAATGTATGTGCAAAACCAAATCACCAGAATCCTAACTAAAATGAGTTTGAGAAAGTAACTTGAATGGTGAGGAAACTCATTGGGCTAGAGTGGAAACCTATGTAAATTTCAATGATGGAAAAAGGTTGAAATGCATCGTGGAGGGAATATACCTGAATGGGTAAATAATAGAGAACAAGCCAAAGGTACCATAAAATCCATTCAAAGGTCATGCATCCATGAAACAACAGTTGGGGAGTTTTGTCAAATCCACCAACTATAAAATCGAAGATAGTGCCAAAGGAAATGATGTCCAAAGGCATGTTGGTGGAGAAGTTAGGCCTACAAAGAAAGAATATGGGAGGATCAAGGGTTGATGTGGTCCCAAGGACTCTCTAAAAAAAGTCACAGCCTCTAATATATTTTATTAACAAGATAATAGGAAAGTAATGGGCATACAAGCAAGGGTACAGGGTACATTCGCACATGGGAAAAGTGGCATGCATATGAGATTCAAAACACATCAAAAGTGTGAAAAGGGAGGAGAGGGTGTCTCAACTTCTCTGAAGGGAAGGGAAATGGGGTATGGAAATCTAAAGCATTATTATAGATAAATAATCTTTGCAAACTAAAGTTGCACTCTAGGTAAGGAGCTACAAAAATACAAAGAGGAACTATGACAAAGGGAAGAGAGGGAGGATCCCTATGGCTAAATGTGTTCATATAGGCAAGAAGCTAAGGAAATTGAAGGTGGCAATTTTGGTAAGGAGGTCAGGTAATTTAAGGAAGTACTTTGATAGAGGGAAGAGGGGGATCACCATTGGTTCCCAAGGGTGAGGATGCATGGAAATAAATAAAAAAAACACTTTGACAAAGGAACTTCCATGGGGATAAGGATGTTAGGATACCTAAAAAATGGGGCACTCTCATAGGGGTGGGGGGAGTAAGTAAACCTAAAAGGGAACTCTTGCGAGGGCCAAGGTAACCTAAAAAGTGCTCTTACAATAAGGAGAACCCGAGATCATGTAACCTAAAAAGGGCACTCCCATAAGGGGTAGGAAGGATAATAACATAAAAAGGGCACTCCTATTGAAGGAGGTAAAGATGAGAAATATAAAAATGACACTCTTGTGGGTTGTAGAAAATCTAGGAAACCTAAAAAAGGTCACTCCTATAGTGTATAGGGAGGCCAAGTAGCCTAGAAAAGTCACTTCTACCATGTACATGAAGGCCTAGTAATGGGTAATAACATATCAAAGAAGAGGGTGGCTCAAGGGCCTCCATCATGAAATGTAACAACTCAATCCATATCCTAGGTGGACCCCTACCCATCGGGTACCTTTATGACTAACTATGTTAAGAACCAAATATCAAGATAGCATAGAAAAACCTCAGAATAAGTATTCGACGCCTTGAAAAAGAGAGAATTTCAGATAATAAGCCTCTTTGAGGGGGAAACGTCCTTATACACCACATAAATTTCCAAATACAAGATGATTCAAATGAAAAGGTCTCCTTGGTATATATAGAAGGCTAGGAGGTACAATTACAACTAATGGACTCAAGCCGACATAAATAAAATAACATTGCTAATGTAATATGCCCCAATCAAGGGGTAATGTGCCACTATTTAGGGCTTAACATGCTCCTCCCCTTCAGGAAAGTGTTGTCCAAAACGCTTGAGTAATTATGGATACTTTTGTATAAAAGACTCATCTTCCCAAGTGGAATCTTCAGTAGGTAGTTTCGTCCACTTAATGAGATACTATGAAATAGATCTATTCCTCAGCGGGCGAATTCTTGTGTCAGTGATAGCTTCAGGCTCCAATATGATTTTTCCTTCATCGTCAAGTTTTGGAAATATAGTTTGAACTGGTATCTTGTCACCTATAACATTTTTTAAGCATGAAACATGGAAAACTGGGTGTACTCGTGAAAATGCAGGCAACTCCAATTTGTATGCCATGGCACCAATCTTTTGCAACACCTTATAAGGGCCATAACAATTTGGTAATAATTTATTATCCTTCTTGGCTTGCTTGAGGGACATCTATTTGTATGGTTGTAGTCTTAAAAACACCCAATCCCCTACTTCAAAACTTCTTTCATGCGATTATGTTGATCTGCTTGTTTCATGCGATTATGTGCCATGGTCAGGTTGTCCTTTAAGATTTGGAGAACTTGTTGTTGATGCTCGATGTGATCTTCCACTGCTTGAACCTTGGATTTTTCTTTTAGAGAAGAAGTGATGGAAGGAGGGTAGTATCCATAGAGTGTCATCAATGGTGTCATTTTTGTTGCACTATGAAAGGAAGAGTTATACCACCATTTTGTCAAGGGTAACCACTTGAACCATTGTTTTTGTTTATCATAGACAAAGCAACGAAGGTATCCTTCCAGACATTTGTTCACTATCTCAGTTTGTCCATCAGATTGAGGATGATAGGATGAGCTATGAGCCAATTGAGTACCCAAACAAGAAAATAATTCTATCCAAAAATGTCTAGTGAAGATGGGATCTCTGTCACTTATAATAATCTTTGGGCTTTCATGTAGCTTTTGAAATGTCTCCATGAATGAAATGGAAAATGTACTGGATTTGAAGGGATGAGAGAGTGCACAAAAGTGTGCATACTTGTTCAGTCTATCAACAATCACCATGATGACACTCTTTCCTTCAGACTTCGGTAACCTTGTGATGAAATCCATTGAAACCTCCTCCCAACGCTAAATTGGGATGGTTAATGATTGTAAAATACCTGGGGTCTTAATTGTTTCCACCTTATTTTGTTGGCAAACCAAACATTCTGCAACAAACCTTTGAACATCCATTTTAAGGCCATTCCAAAAAAATTCCTTCTTGACCCTATAATAGGTTTTCAAAAATCTTGAGTGTCGTCCTACCGGAGATGTGTGCAATTCCAATACTACATTTTGTTTGAGTTGGGAGTTCTTACATAAATATAAGTGATCTTTGTACCATAGTGAATCATTTTTCCATGTAAATGTATCTGATGCTGATCCAGGTGGATATTGGTGGCACCCGCCTATTTCACTTGGACCCCCACCATTGTTTCTTTTAGTTTTTTAGTTTCCTTAATTGTAGCACAATTTAAAGGATATTTCTTGGTTCATGACTTTTTCGACCGGGAGAAGAGTATTTTTTCACTGCTCAAAGTTACCCCCCATGTCAAGGACTGGTGGGAAACCTACTGTGAGAAAAAGGATGAGGAGGAACCCTCCTTGTTCTTGGTCGTACCCACTTGGAATTATTTCTGAGATGCCATCAAGGAACAATATTATCCCATGGGGAGCTATGAGGAAAAGTACATACAATGGACTACGTTGTAGTAGCAAAGGGATCAAGATGTGCATGAGTTGGCAAATCTATTCCATACCTTGCACACAAAGTTGGGTATCAAAGATTCCGAGAAACATTGGGTGTTGAAGTACCGTAGTTGTCTACATAGATACATTCAAGAGGAAATGGAGTTCCTCGACATCTCCTCACTTGGTATGGCATACCGATATGCTACCAAGATTGAGCAAAAATTCAAACAGAAGAAGCGAGACTTTGGATCTGCGAATCAAAATCAAGCGAAAGGTGCCCCCAAACCGCAGAACAAACGACAAAGCCAAGGCATGGCAACTCAAGACAACCTACCAAAGTCACAAGCAAAGAACAACATCGCGAAGGCAAAGAAGGACACGGGAAAGTGGTGTGAGTTCCATAAGAGCTCCACTCACAACACAAGTGAGTGTCAGACCAAATAGTCACTGGTGGTCGAGATGAGGGCTTCTGAATCAGATGTATGCTCTAACACTGAATCAGAACCCGAGAAGGGGAATGACAGAGGGAAGTAGATTATCAATGCAGAGCCCAACGCCACCATTTCCACCACGAATATCCAAAAGGAAGAACCAGAATATCCAGAGGAGGAGGAGCATCTCTTCCACTCCCAGATGTGGGAAAAGGCTTCCCCGCTACAGTTCGTCGTCAACATCGGGATCCAAAAGAACCTCATTTCAGTAGAGGTCATGAAGTAGTTGGGCTTGCCGACCATAACACACCCACAGTCGTACACCATCAGGTGGCTTCACCAAGGATGGGATCTCCGCGTTATCTAGGAATGTCGCCTTCCCTAAAACATCAATCCCTTCACCGATGAGGTATTATGTGACATTGCTCCTCTTGATTTTTGTGATGTATTATTAGGCCAACCATACTTGTGGAAGCAACATGTTGTGTATGAGTCTCGACCTTGGATTTTTATTGTTACTTTGGGAAATAAGTTGTACAGTATACCAGAGGTACCACCACTTGTCGCTATCTCTTTGGTTACTACAAAACAATGCAGTAAGATCATTTTCAAAACCAAGAAATTTGTTTTCCTAATGATCCACCGTCATGGAAAGAAGAAGACTGTGGCCATGACCTCTAGACAAAGCTCCTCTGCACGGAAACAAAGAATGGACAAGGTCATGGAGGAGTACTGGGACATCTTCACCTCACCCACAGGGGTGCCTCTATACTATCAGGTCAAGCACCCCATCGATATGATCCCAGGTGCGTCGCTACCCAATGGACTGATCTATCGGTGCTCTGTTATGGAGAATGATGAAATCAAGCAACAAATTCAGGAGATGCTATAGAAAGGTCACATCCAACCAACTTCATCTCCCTGTGGGAGCCCAATCATGTTGGCGCATAAGAAGGATGGGACTTGGAGACTCTCTATTGAATATCGGGCACTGAACAAGATCATTGTCCGGAATAGGTACTCGATCCCACAGATTGATGACCTTCTGGACCAACTCAAAGGGGAGAAATATTTTAGCAAGATCGACTTGAAGTCCGGGTATCACCAAGTACCAATCGAACCGTCTGATGTGTGGAAGACTTCCTTCAAATCCAAGGAGGGCCTTTTCGAATGGCTGGTCATGCCTTTCAGGCTGACGAATGCTCCCACAACCTTCATGAGGCTGATGGATGACATCTTGTGACCATTCAAAAAATCATTTGGAGTAGTGTACTTGGATGATATCCTGATCTTCATCCAGACTTGGGAAGCGCACCTCCACCACATCCAACAGGTCCTCCAAACACCGCGGAAACATAAGTTGTGTGCCAATTTGGAGAAGTGCACTTTTGGCATGACCCAAGTTCAGTATCTGGGATACATTATTGATGAGTGTGGGGTGCATGTGGATCCAACCAAGATCCAAGTCATCCGGGATTGGCCATCCCCGACCACTCTAACAGAGCTTCGCAACTTTCTGGGTCTTGCTAATTTCTACCACGGGTTCGTGTTGGGATTCTCTCATATCACTTGGCCCTTGAGTCAAGTCACCAAGGGAGGAGCGAAAGAAAATTTCTTTTGGTCAGAATCTCAACAGAAGGCGTTTGTGGAATTGAAACATCGCCTTTGTTGTGACCCAGTGCTCACATTACTAGACTTGAAACAACCATTTGAGATTGAGATAGATGCCTCTAACTATGCTATTGGGGTAGTTATTACTCAACAGGGGAATCCAATTTCATATCACAGTGAGACATTGTACGACATATTTCGAAAGTATCCCACTTATGACAAAGAAATGTATTCCATTGTGTAGGCTTGTCGACAGTGGAAGCATTACGTTTTGGGGAAGGAAATGATCATCCACATAGACTACCAACCCCTGCAGTTCATACAAACACAAGGGAAGTTGCAAAACGATCTCCATCAGAAGTGGTCCACATATCTGCAACAGTTTCATTTGAACATCAAGTACAAGAAGGGAAACACCAATAATGTTGTAGACTGCCTCAGTCGACCACCGATCGTGGCAATAACCACTATGCTCAACTCTTGTGGGAATGAGACTTCTGATTGGTCGCTTCTCTATAAGATCGATCCAGATTTCAGCCACACATACAAGATTCTCTTGGAGGGTAACCAAGTTCCAAATTTCCACCTCTAGGATGCACTACTATGTCACTTGGGACACCTTTGTGTTCCTTCAAGAGAGTGTGCCAAGATGATTTGTGAATCACACTATATTCGGGTTGTTGGGCATTTCGAGGTCAAGAAAACAATGACAATACTGCAAAAGTATTTCTATTGGCCAAACCTTCGACAGGATGTCGGGAAGTACGTCAGATCCTACACTGCCTGCACCATTGCCAAACTGACCATCAAGAAGCAAGGTCTCTATACTCCGTTTCCTACCCCTAGTCAAACTTGGGAATCCATCTCCATGGATTGCATGTTAGGCCTTCCTTCTACTAAGAATGGAAACGACTGTGTTTTCATGGTCGTCGACAGATTCTCGAAGATGGCCATTATGGTGGCCTGCAAGAAGAATATCACAACATAATCCACTGCTAAAATATTCTTTGAATGAGTGTGGGTACACTTTGGGATCCCACAGTCTATCATCTCAGATCAGGACAACAGGTTCCTCAGTACATTTTGGTCTAGCCTCTGGTCAATTCTAGACACCAAGCTCACCAATTCCACAGCTTTCCATCCCCAAATTGATGGCCAGACAGAGATTGTCAACAGGATGATCGTACACATTTTGCGCATGTACAACTCAAAGAATCCATGCACATGGGATGAGAAACTTCCCTATGTACAACATAGCTATAACCAGGCCCTCCACAGCTCAATTTACCACAACCCCTTTCAGGTGGGATTGGGATTCCAGCCACTATGTCCCATTGACGTAGCCATACCATTTGCAGCTACGTAGGCTGATTCGGCTCATGTCTAGTCTGGAGCTGCCAAGGAGAACAACTTCATTGAGTGTATTCAACACATTCGCCAACAGGTTCATGACATATTGGACAAATCCAATGCTAAGTACAAGCAGTGAAATGACCAACATCGGCTGCAACACAACTTCCAGGTGTGCAACAAAGTGTGGCTACATTTGCAGAAGGAGCACCTCACTGGAACCCATTGCAAGATTCGCCCACTCCGATATGGGCCATACACCATCACCAAGGTTGTAGGGGAAAATTTCTTTGAGCTCAGTATCCCACCATTCCTTGGTCTGCACCCAGTGTTCAATGTGGACCTCCTTCGACCTTACTTTCCACCTCTACATGACACATCCGACATGGCAGAAAAACTCACACCAACAAAGTTAAACCCAGACTGCATGGAACAAGCCACAACTGATAGGATTATGGACACACAGATCAATAACACCTTCCAGCAGAGGATACATCTATATCGAGTTGTCAAAGCAGGCCAACTCCTTCACCCTGGCAAGTGGCTCACCAGGGACCAAGTTCAACAGAAGTTTCCTCATCTCATGGAGGAACTCAACGCAATGGGGACCATTGCTTCCTAAGGGGGGAGGAATGATCCAAGTGGATATTGGTGGCCACCCGCCTATTCCACTTGGACCCCCACCATTGTTTCTTTTAGTTTTTCAGTTTTCTTAATTGTAGCACAATTTACTATTTTTGGCAGTTTTTCGGGTCCTGAACTTCCAGAGCCATTTTGGGGCCCTAAACGACGTTTTTCGGGAATCTACCGATTAAAAAAAGTCAACATAATATTTTTTGCCAACTATTGTAGTCCTCAGACAGATATTTCTAACGATGTATCATATGCGTCAAACAAAGATAGTATGCCAAAGTTATGACCCCGAGAAATTGATGTACCAATTTACCCCGACAGGGCCCATATTCTGTTGTTTCATCTCCTAGGGCTAGGTTTTTTGGATGTTTAGTGTTTCCATTGTTTCTGAATAATAGATATTCCTTTGAGCCTCATTGAAACACAAATTTCAAAGGCCTGTAGCCGCCACATCTCTTCTCAGAGATAAGCTACCAGCGCCCTAGCTAGTTTATTTATATTCTGTCTGTAAACAAATTTCAGTTCTTTGATATTGATGAAATGAAGTGTTATTTCCACTGCATATTTGTATTCATGGTTATTTGTGTATTCTGTTGCGTTCCTTCATAAATCCGGATCAAATGCACTGGAATCCTGCTGCAACCTTTGAATGTGAGTCCACACGTTTTCGTCATTCTTCCATTCATTCATCCATCACTTCTATTATCCAATCGGGTTGGATGATCAAGATAGCACAGAGAAAGGCCTCAACATCTTCATCCTTTCTTGAGAGTGCATCTACCACAACATTTTTCTTCCCTTTTTTATAGATGATTTCAAAATCATAACCCAATATCTTGGTCACCCATTTTTGTTGTTCTTCTAAAGATAGTCTTTGTTCCAAGAAGTATTTAAGACTATCATGGTATGTTTTGACCTTGAAGTGCCTACCTATTAGGTAAGGGTGCCATTTCTTCAATGCATGTAGTATTTCCATCATTTCCTTCTCATAAATGGGTTTTTGTAAGTCATTTCTGTAATTCATTTCCCTTGAGTGGCCGACTTTCAAAAGTAAGGGGCCTTCCTTCTTGCATTAGAAAAACACCAATTCCATTTCCTGAGGCATCACATTCCACAATAAAGTTTTTGTGAAGTCTGGTGGGGTCAATACCGGAGCTTTGCACATCGCCTCTTTAAGTTGTTCAAAATCTTGAGTTGCCTCTGGAGTCCGTGAAAATGCATCCTTCTTAGTTAATGTCATTAAAGGTGTTTTTATTCTTCCATAGTTCCGAACAAAATTGCGGTAGCAACTTGTCAAACCCAAAAATCCTCTAAGATTCTTCAATGTTTTGGGAATCGACCAGTCCATCATGGCCTTAATCTTGTTAGGGTCTACCTTGACACCTTCATGAGATACAATATGGCCCAAATACTCTACCTCCTGCACCCCAAATAAGCATTTGGATGGTTTGGCATATAGTTGTTTCTCCTTTAGTAGTACTAGCACCTTGTCAACATGTCACACATGATCCTCCCAAGACTTGCTATAAATTAGTATATAATCAAAAAATACT
>ML825912.1:37444-50994 GCA_009831015.1 Picea engelmannii | reverse complement strand
GGAATGTGGAAGGTGAATTTGTAAGGCCAAAAGGCATGACCAAAAATTCATAATGGCCTTCATGAGTTCAGAATGTTGCTTTTGGGATATATTCTTCCTTCGTTCTAATTTGATGATACCTTGAACATATATCCAACTTTGTGAAATAGATTGCTCCATGTAGTTCATCTAACAATTCATCAATGATGGGAATGGGAGACTTATCTTTAATAGTGATCTTGTTTATCTCTCTATAATCTAGATACATACGACATGAGCCATCTTTCTTGAGTACCATTACCACTGGTGTAGAGTAAGAACTTTGGCTAGGTCTAATAATGTCATCCTCTAACATTTCTTCAACCATACGCTCAATTTCACTCTTATGGGCATAAGGGTATCTGTAAGGCCTGATGTTAGGAGGAACATTCCCAGGAATTAGGTGAATAGCATGATCATGATTTTGAGTGGGTGGAAGAGCTTTGGGAATATCTTCAAATACTTTGGAATGCTTATCAATAATCCCTTGGAGATCTAGGGGAATAGATGTCTTAGATGTTTGAACATCTAGTGAGAATAGTTGTGCAATTACACCCTGATGACCCTTTTTCAATAATTTTGTCATGCCATTAGATCTTATCACCTTACTGGGTTTCCCTGTGATACCCCTTAACTCAATTTATTTTCCTTCCAATGAAAATTTCATGAAAAGTTCTTGAAAATTAAAATCCACTGTTCCTAATGATTGTAACCATTGGATTCCTAGTATGACATCAACACCACCCATGGGTATAGAAATTATTGGACTATTAATTACATATTCCCCCATAGTAAGATTGATCTTATTGCATTTTCTTGAGAAATTGATAGTTCCTCCATCTGCAATCATTACTTGAAACTCTAGCACTAGATATGCAAAGCAATTGAGAGCTTTGGCTAATTTATAGTGAATGAAATTATGAGTACTCCCAGAATCAATTAGGACTATTACCTTTTCCTTTTTGATATATCCCTTCGATCTTGAGGATTTGAGGAGTGCTAATTCCATTCAATGCATTACATGATATCGTGGAAGTCAACTCTTCAGAAGAAATTGCTTCTACGTTTTCATCTTGAGATGGTTATTGTTCTTGTTCTTGTTCTTCTTCATCTTTACAGTCTATGTAAAATAATTTCTTTTCACCACACTTATGTCCCTTGCTGTACTTGCTGTCACAATTAAAGAATAAACCTTTTTCTTTTCTTTCCTCCAATTTTTGAGGTGTCAACCTTGTAGGTTGAGGTGTTTTAGAAGAAGGAACATTATTCTCTCTATACATGTTAGGAGTGGTCCTTCTAGTAGCCATAGCCATATTTTTACTTTCAACATTTCTTGTGCCCCTGAATGCATTCTCCACTGATTTGGGTTCCCAAAGGTGAACCTCATGTTGAATGTTATCCTTTAAAGTTCCTATGAATACATCAATCAGGTGCTCATCTGGAATATATGTTACCTTTATATTCAATCTTTGGAAGTTCTCAATGTGCTCTGCAACTGAACCCTTTTTCTTGAAGTTTATCAATTGGCTAAAGAAGGTATTTCTCCTTGTATCCTCATAGTGTGCTATCATTTCTTCCGTGAAAATTGTCCAAGTGATGATTGATTTGCAAGAACAAATCCATCGATACCATACAAATTGATTGGATTCTAAATATAAATAAGCAATTCATACCTTTTGTGTATGTGGCACATCATGTAGATCAAATGATTTCTCCATCTGAAGTATCCATGTGATCGGGTCCTTGCCATCAAACTTCCTCATATTTATCTTAGGAAAGTGGTTGGTCTTCAACCCAAAGTTGGAGTTTCTCCATTCTTGATTCATCTTCCTTGTGTCCTCATCATGAATTTCATGGGATATATTTTCACTTTCAGGTGTCCTCTCTATTAGGAAATTTTTCAATCCTTCCATGATCTCCCTTTTTAAACCCCCCATCATCCCTTGTAGCTCATATTTTGTTACTGTCTTCTTTTGTAAATCATTTATATCCCTACACATTTCTTTACCTTCATCAAGAGTCCAAGTAGTATTATATAGAGGCTTATTTGGTGTAGAAGTTCTCTTTTTTGGTAGCATGTTGGCTAAGTATCACTCTTGATTTCGAGGTGGTTCTGCTAGACGATATTTCTTCTATTGTATCTCCAATATTTTGGCCCTTCTGGGTATAATTTTTTTTTTTTTTTGTAGTTCTGTGATATTTCTTCTCTGCAATTCCATAGGTCTGATCAAAATTAGATGTGCCAAGTGGAATTTATGGCAACTTCCTCACAACTTGCTTATTTTTTTCCCTTCTAGGAGAGCGTACTTGTAAAGCGTGCCAAGATCACAATATATGATATTTGATTCTGAAAATTGTACCAAAAATACTACAAGTTGTCCATTGTCCAATGCAACTAGTCTCACTTAATTTGGATACTCCCTGAAGAAGATATCATATTTTTACTTGGAAGACTTGTTTGAGACTAGTTCATATGACTAGTGAGATACCCTATATTGTACAGGGTGTATATACAAAAGTAGGATGACACAGAAGCTGAAATTTTTATCACAACTACCTTGATAATTTCTATGAATATCCTTCAGATTTCAGGGTCTGAAAATTTACAAAACAAATTTCATAGCGAAAATTCTGCGATGACTAAATTAAGAATGATTCTAGAACCCTATCTTACATTGGCTATATCTCCAAAATTATAAGGCCTAAGGAGACGAAATCTAAACCCAACGTACCTTGATCTGTCTAATAAATATCCTCAAAGGGGTTCCTTCTGAAACACCGTAGAAAAACAATTATATCTAAAATTACAAGGTGTCTGAGATGTAGCAACGAAACCCCAAGACCTTGAGCTCTGATACCAAATGTTAAGAACCAAATATCAAGATAACATAGAAAAACCTCGGAATATGTACTCAACGCCTTGAAAAAGAGAGAATTTCAGATAATAAGACTCTTTGAGGGGGCAACCTCCTTATGCACCACATAAATTCCCCAATACTAGATGATTCAAATAAAAAGGTTTGCTTGGTATATATAGGAGGCTAGGAGGTACAATTACAACTAATGGACTCAAGTCAACATAGATAAAATAAAATAACTAATGTAATATGCCCCAATTAAGGCATAATGTGCCACTATTTAGGGCTTAACAAACTACAAGATGTAATTCTGAAAGTGTAAGATTCAAAATATTTTCAAGAAGACAAATATGTTTGAGGCATTAATCAAGAGGATTGAAGTCTAAGATAGCCAAATATTTCATAATTAAAATATGTTGGGGAATTATAAGAAATGAATCCAGTAGTGAAAAATAGTATCATGAAAGAAATAACCATGCATGTAATTGAAGATATCATAAAAACTCTATTTCATTATCTATAAGGAGAAATATTAATCTTGAGCGTAATAGGCTAAAAAAAAATTGCATTTCTCTTTGAGATTTAGATACAAAGCATAGGGGGAGATAAACACAAAATGTCTTCATTGAATTCAAGTTCCATTAGTCATAAATACATACATTAGTTAGGAACAAAAGCACTAAAAACTATTAATATTCCTAAGGCATTAACAAAAATGGTTACAACTCTAGAAATTTGAATAAAAAAAAGGAATGATAGTACCCGAGAAAAAATACTTAAGAATAAATCATGTAGCTAAGTGATGAATCTATCAATATGGTTTTCCTTGTTCTTCATGCCATGGTTTCTCTTAATTTGTCCATTTTGTTTTTGCTACCTTAGTTGCCAAAATTTTCCAACCCTTACCTCTTCAAGAAACTTAATTTTATCCCTTCTTTCTCTCCTTTCAATTTCACAACTCATGCAAATATTCCCTCTTATCAATAACTAATGATCATCTCATTCTTCCAATTGTCCCAATATGCTTTGAAAGTGAAATTAATGTATATCATTATATAGTGGTGTATAGTATTATTTTGATGGATTTGGAGTTGTTTTGGAAAGTTTGAACATTAGACCTCCTTTTCCTTTAATACATCCACATTTTCCTTTTTAATGTAACATCATTTTAAAATAGAGTAAACTTTATTATATTTAAATATTAATTATTTTATATTACAAAACCAACCCATTTTAATTAAGCAAAATAAAACTTAAATCTCCTTTTAAAACTCATTTTAATATATTAAGGGGCATTTGCAATTTTCTTTTTGAGTGAATGAGGGGGAATCCCACCTATGGTATAATTTTTTTTTTTTTTTATGATAATTAACTTTTCAAAATTAATTTTTACATGACATTTGATATTTATTTATTATCGTCAATTAATTATAATTATTATGTATTATATGTGTTTATGTTAATTTTTTTTGTGAATACAAGAGCAATCTATACATTGTAACCTTTATTTCATTGTTTCATGATTTCCAATCAAATGCATAACTATTCAATCGAAGGTTACTGACTAGATTAATCAATTGTGAAGTCTACACCAATTTGTGAATTTTTTGTATCTCTTGAAATCTTGTGATTTTTCTTCATCGTTGGGAGTGAAACAATAATAGACTAGATATTTAACTCAATATTCATCCATTAGTGTCCTTACAAACATGTGGTAGGCAATTGTGGTTTTTGACACTATGTCCTTATGAAGTATTCTACGCAATCAAAAAAATTGTTTAAGTAATTAGCATAGTGATGTGGATTGCATTATCATATTGACTAGTTTTATTTGAATAGAACTCAATTTTAATTTAGAAAGGATTGGTGTCGATAAATTTTGTGGACTATAAGTCCCTGAATTACATATCAAATTCCAACCAAAAATATTACTAACATTGCTTATTTTTTCAATAAGTTCCATATTGATGTATAACCATAATATTAAGCAAAGGTTTTCTATAATTTTTTCACACGTTACACTTCATTTTGGTACACTCTATTATAGTGTTAAGAAAACATAAAATTATTATGAAATTGCATTTAACATAACATCATCAAATTGCAAATGTTTATACAATTTCATATTTGATGTATCTTACATCATATGGAATACTACAAACATAAACAAAAAAACAAAATCCTTAAATATTTAAGATTCTTCTTTTCTTAGCAACTTTCCATATTTCATATAATCTATCCCATTCCACCATTGATGAATTAATCCCTATTACTAACACTTGCATCAAGATATCTAATGTATCCAATGACAATTTTTTTCTTTGTACATCATTTATTGTGTTTTGTCCTAAGAATCCTCTCTCTTATGCGACTGTACTTGCAATAATAGTAAGTAATATTGCCTACCACAACTTTGACATGTTTGGAAATTTTTCATGCAACTTCGTGACACAAAAAAAATCCTCCAAGCATCTTTCATTGATTATCCATCACGATTAACATGAAGAATATCAACAAATGCACATGACTCTTTTAGACAAGCTTCAAAATCAAATGATGTTTTGTTTGCTTCCCTCTCACATAAAGTATGTTGCAAGTGTTGAATTTTTTTTCAAGCCAATGTTTTAAATTCTCTTCTTTGTCACAAACATCCTATAAATGATGACAAGGGATAAAAAAATTTACAGAGTTGAAAAATGTAAAATCAACGAATATTTATTCAAACTCTCTACAAAAGCTTGAACATATTCTTTTGCAAGGTATTTGCAACTCTCTAATGAACAATCAATGCAAGGTTTCTATGATTTTTTTTTGTATATCAACATAATCACCATATGCATGTTGAATTTCTATAAATAGAAATCCATGCCTATGAACAAGTCCCTCTTTATCAAGAATCTCTAGGTAACCAAATTTTAGAGGCATATACAAATTTAGATGAGTAACATGTGCTATATGCAAATGTGATACTTCTTAAAAACCACCTTTCTAAAGTGTAACATGAACATACTCTTCTTGGAATTTATTATTCAACTTTTTTGTTTCACACATTACATCTAAAAGCATGCGTAAATAAAACCAAACTGATAAGACCCTTGACTTATTATACCATGAGTCCTTCCTTTCATTTTTTCATAAAATCAATATGGGAGGCATTAATATAACAAAATCATTTTATTTAATTTTCCTCATGAGATTATGTTAACTCCGTGGATTTGAAGAGCTCAAAGAGTTTCAAGATGCATAAGTTCTTGTAGAGCAATAAGTTGACTATTTCTTTTAGTAGAATTTTGCAACCAAGAACATACATTGCTTGTCAATTTTTCAACAAATAATAATTTAGGTATTCTTTTGGAAGCATCTAATGTAGCTAAAGCTTCATGACGAGAAATACAATGAAAACCTTCAATATTAAGTAGATTCTTTTTAAAAAAAGTAATAAAGCCATTTTCATTGCCAACCATTGATGAAGCACCATATTTATAAATTGCTATCAATGTTTTCTTTAAAAGGCCCCTTGCTTCCTTTAAATCATTTATTGCATCATATGTTTCTTTGCCTCTTCCATCGTAAACATTTATGATCTTTAAAAACTGTGAAATTGTAGGTCCCAACCCTTTTGAGTCTAGAAATGTGACATAAACCACAAGGTGTTTCTCTAAACTATGATTTGTACTACATCTAGCATCAATGAAAAAAAAGACTATGCAACATTCTTGCAGTTTGTACCTCTTCAAGATACTTAGATATAGAAAAAATAGATTCTTTTGCAACCATGTGATTTGTATTCTTTGGTATGTTTGGTGTTTGTAAGGACATTGCAAACAAGTAAAGGGATTCATATTTTGAGAAGGGAAAATCTTCTTGCACAACCCATTAAAGTAATTTAATAGTTGTGATGATTGTTTCCTTGTTCCTATAATTAAAACATACTACATATTCTACAATAGGTTTTTCTTTCTTTTCATTTCCAAATATCCATTTTGTTTGTGAAAGTTTATGGATGCTTGAATTGGCATGAACAACTAGTGAATCATGTTGCATGGTAGAGAAACCAATGCCAATTCCCCATGGTTTGGTTGTCTTATGTGTTTCATAGAATATGCATTTCATAATTATTTTTCCTTCATGTTTTGTCTCTTTCAATCACTTATTTTATTTTTCACAAAACTCTTGTTTTACTTTCAATTTTCTTTTTTTCTTTTAAGTGCTAGGTTCTCCTCCTTAAAATTATTCAACATATTCTTCATTACACCTCAATATATCTAAGTCTTAATTCAAATCAAAATTATGCTCCTCTTTATTTGATGATGAATGGTGTAGTAATCCATCCAAATAACTTTTTGATAGAAGGGTGGCTCTTTTTTCTTTGAGACATTTTTTGATGCAATACCTATATAATAAACTCTTGCTTTACTTTCATTTCTTTTTCTTTTAAGTGCTAGGTTCTCCTCCTTGAAATTATTCAACAAATTCTTCATAATACCTCAATATATCTAAGTCTTAATTCAAATCAAAATTATGCTCCTCTTTATTTGATGATGAGTGGTGTAGTAGTCCATCCAAAGAACTTTTTGATAGAAGGGTGGCTCTTTTTTCTTTGAGACATTTTTTGATGCAATACCTATGTAATAAACTCTTGTTTTACTTTCTATTTTTTTTTTTTTTTTAAGTGCTAGGTTCTCCTCCTTGAAATTATTCAACAGATTCTTCATTATACCTCAATATATCTAAGTCTTAATTCAAATCAAAATTATTCTCTTTTTTATTTGATGATGAATGGTGTAGTAGTCCATCCAAAGAACTTTTTGATAGAAGGGTGGCTCTTTTTTCTTTGAGACATTTTTTGATGCAATACCTATATAATAAAAAGTTGAGAGTAATTATGCATTGGATAAAGTCTTTTCAATTTTATATTCTATAGAATGACATACAATCAACAAAGACATATGCAAGAAACTTAAGGGAAATAAAACTCATAGTCAAAATGTTAGTAAGATTATTGTCAACCATCAGGGCTTTAAAAAGATTCAATAGGAGCGATATAATTCAATATTTATAAATTTTCATAAGGAAGGTAGAAGGTCATACTTATGATGCTTAAAGGAATTATATAGATGGATTGAACAATTTAAAAAGCCTTATTATTGTTGGAGATTTGATTATACTTAAATAACCCTTAATACACTTAGATTACACACACATAGGTACAATTTTTTCAAATAAAAACAATTTTAACTAAATTTCCATAATTAAAATATTTTCCACCTCCTCTTCCATTATTTTAGGCATGCAAAAAAAAAAACCAGTTATATTCCATTACATTAAATTTTGATTATATCCTTATCCTCCTTATCCTCATTAGCATACTATATACCAACACATACATCACCCAACTTGAAATCCAATTTTTAAAATTGGGCTTAAATGTGCATCAAGAATCAACACAAAGCATGTGTCCAAGTCCAAACCACCATCGTGCACCTCTTAGTACCAATAAACATATGAATGATTAAGTAGAGTAATCAGCCTCTACCATATAGCTAAACCTGGCTCAAATATCAATACATCGGGCTTAATCTTTGCCAACAAAAACTACATGCAATTATATTTTATTCATGATTTGGAATTTGTGGCTATGAAACCATGGAGATGGAAGAAAACTTAGAATTTCTACTATTAATGGTAAGAAATGTAATTGATTTTAGACTAATACCACGAATTACCTTCACAATACTAACCATCATTCCAAAGGATTTTTTCAATTATTATCCATTCTTGGAGAATTTGTAATTGAAATATGGAGGAAGTGGACGTTATATAAACTTTTGTTGAAATTTCTTTTTCAATTATTAGTCATGCTTGGAGAATTTGTAATTGAAATATGGAGGAAGTAGACGTTATAGAAACTTTTGTTAAAATTTTCTTTATATAGTACAATATTTCGACTTATGGAAATGTAGAAACATGATTATGTTCATTTTTTTTTTTTCAATGGTTCTATAAATGATGTCTTGATTTAAGAAAAATCTACTCAAATAGAAAAATCATAATGAAAGTTTCTTCACCTATGTGTTCTTCCTTAGTCCATGAAAATTGGGTTATAAGTTGTCTTTACCATGATCTTCAATAATCTAAAATAAATTTTGAGTGATGGCCTAATATAAGATATTAACCACTAAATTTTGTATGTAAATGACCAACACACTATTTAAGTTGTCTTTATGGGTTTTTGACACTAATTACAATATATTTTTCACATACAAACCTAGAATCCAATTTTGTTAGATGCTATGCATAACTGACTCAATGGGATTTCCAATTAATACATGCATGATACAATCCTTTTCTTTCTTGACATTCCATTTTTAACGTAATAAGAACTTATGACTTCAAGCGAGATTTTTAAGTGCAACATTTTTTTTATTTCTCGATCTTGGAATTGAATTTTGCTAACTCCATGGTATTCATAAGGTTACATATTTGTTAGTTAAAATATTTATTTTTGTTGGTATGCACCACTTCACCCAAAGTGGTTTCCATGGGCCAAAACCAAAGTTTGTCAGAATGAACATTTTCAACAATAACAATGTTAGAAAGAAGGGCCTACACCTTTTTACAGATGATAAATTACACGATTTGGGATGACTTTCTCATGAGAGAAACCACAAATCTTACACTAACCATCTAGCAAATGAAGTATACTTGCACACAAAAGTCTCTTAAACAAATCCAAAACCAAATTTTGAGCAAAGTGAAGGTCATTTGGAAAGCAAGATAACATTTCAAAGTGGAAAATATTCTTCAACAATAGATACTGAAAATAAGGAATAAGAAGAAGTGGTGGAAAATATTCATGACGTGTAGACTACTAAGAGAGAAAATTATATCTAAAGTAAAATGAATGATATGTCTACCACTCCCCCACTTCCTTCACTACTTGTTGGCCCTCGACCAAGTTTTGGGGAAACTTTGGTCAGCTTTGGCCCACTTTTGGACTTCGACACGTTGGTCGAAGAAGGAGCGCCCAGGCGAAGCTGAGATCGCGGATCTCACCTATTTTGAGGGTTATGTGGACCCAGTAAGGGGTCCTCTAGGGTTTTGTAACATGTTTATGGGATGTCGGCCCATGGGTTTTTCCCATGTTTAAGCCCTATTGTAAGATTTTGTAAAGTATAAATAAGATGAATGTATTGTAGAAGGTGTGTACGTAGTTCTATGTGAAACAAAAGTGCTTTGTGAAAGAATGTGAGTGGTCAAGGCTCGATGCTCCACTGTGATTTTGTAGAAGGTGCTAAGTGCCATGAGAACATATTTTGGCTCTGTGTATTTGACCTAATTTTTGAAGGAGGATCTAGTGCTTAGTGTGCGGATCTCTAGTCTTGTGCGAAGTTCGACTATGTGGCTTAGTGAATGGATGTAATATTTTGGCGAATAATAAATAGGAAAAGAGGTTTGTGGACATAACCCCACCTTGGAGTGAACCACGTATATCTGGTGTCTCATGGTTTGCTTTGTGCTGTGTTATTTCTGTTATGAATCTGCTTAGTGCTTTGGTTATGATGTGTAACAGATAGATCTTTAGTTGCTTAAGTACTTTACTTATGTTAAGGGTAAATGATTGCTAGATTTAACTTATAGTGCTAAGTGCTAAGTTCTCAGGGTATATAATCATTGGTTGTTACTGCGTCGATCTATCTTTGATTATGCTCTGCGATGTTAATAGGGTTAATAAAATAATGCACGTCACTTCTTAAGCATTACGAAAATATTATGAAGTACTCTTATCACAGATTCGTGTCCCAGCCTGGTTACAAATACCTGTGTCCTGTAACCCCCCCTGCTTCTACCTCGGGTGAGACTTTGCTTGCTTCGCAGGTGTTGCTGAAAGGGTCGGTAGCTGGGGTTTTGTTGGTGCGATGTTAAGTGTTGAACCCTGGGTCTGCCCCGGTGCCAACACTACCGTAACTAAACCCTCATCAATCTTTTTTCAATATCTTTACCAACTCTTTCCAAATATAAAATGGATTATAATATTAACAATGATATGAAAAATATTAAGGCTAACATATCTTTGTAAGAAATTGAACATTAAACCTTCCAAATCTTCTATGTACATTATCTATTTTCATATCAAGGATAACATATATTTGCATGGTTTATTTAATATTCACCAACAATGTTGTTGAAAACTTTGAACAACCCAACCATCATGAAACTATTAATGTCGAATGCAAATATCAATAAAAAGTTCCTAAGTCTAGTTTCTTTTGGATTTTGAACATTTTAATTATAATGTGAATATTTGTTTGATTGATTTAGGACATCCTCTAACATCACGCCTTACTTGGTATGTAAGAAATTGAACATTAAACCCTCCAAATCTTCTATGTACATTATCTAATTAGATAGGTCAAAACTAAAGTTTATGGATGACTTAAATATGGTTTAATTCAAGATGATTCAAATCCATAGTCGTATCAAGTTATTGAAATTATTGTTGATGATATTCCATAGGCTTACCGTTTGTTGTTGAGCATAGACTAATGGCATGAAATCCAAGGATATTTTGCAATTAATTGATCTGATTTTTATTTTTTATTTTTGAAGTTGAAACTGAACCAAATCAAGATTGGTTGGGAAAAGCACATGAAGTATACGGTCATGGACCTTGAAGGAACAAATGAGATAATCATATTTTTAGAAATTAGTCGTAGATATCATTTCTTTGCTTCACCTTCCTTATCAAATAAACAATCTAATGCCATCTCTTTGGCACGCACTAGTGATGTTCACTCTACTGTCTCAAATATAGATAGTGTATATATTGTAAATATAACTACTAACTTAGATGCTCACATTTAGTAGATGCTTTTAATAGTTCTAAGTTATAGGACGGCATGTATGTACGTTTCTTTCTAAAGTTTGATTGCACCAATAACATGGTCGAATACGAGCCCTAAATCCTTGGGCTTAAGAAATCCATAGAGATGAATGTTAAATACCTGAGGGTTTTTGGTGACTCCAAGTGTTAAGAAGATTTAATTCCCAAGATTAATAACCTAAATCAAATGTAGAAACACAACACAATAGCAAATGCATAAACTCAACCACAATCTCAAGAATGCAACACCCCAACACATGCATAACTAAACTAGTAGCAAATCTACTTTATTAATTAAGAAACCCATCAATTACAAGTGCTTCCCTTTCCCATGGTGGGCAAGTGAGTGAAGCTTCTCTCAAACTCCAACCACTTATGCACTTGTAACCCAAAAGCCACTGATGCACTTTAACCCAAAAGGTATAATAATGAATGGATCGATAAAAAAAATTTGATACTATCCCTAAAATTCCTCCTTAGTTAGGTTCCTTTAATCAAGACATCATTTATGTCTAATTAATCCATCACTCCATTCTCATTACTAACTTATTAATTCATTAATTACATAGCAATCCATAATATCCTCAAGTGATAAATGCTCTAACAATAATCCCTAATACAAAAGACCAATTTACACAATAAAGATAAATATTAATATTTGAACTAGACCTAATAAGCTCCCACCTTTATCTAATGACTCGTCTTTGAAGTTAGGAAGACAAGTACCATTTTGACAAGTAATCAAATCATGACCATTACAACAGTCCACACCAAAAAAATATGCAATGCACCTAAAACTATGTACAAGCCACTGCTAACCCATTGCTCAAAACTTTGGTCATCATCTCTATCTGCATCTACGAAAAACAATCCCTCTACCAAAAATGTAACCATCAAAGTGATCCATCCTAATGACTACACTCACTAGAAATCATCTAATGTGAAAAACTAAACTAAACCAAAGGATATCCACAACTAAAGGTATGATGAATGCATGGTGCAATTAGAACATAAATGGAGAATCATCTTGTATCCACTAAACTGAAGAATAAAGCAATTGAGTCAAAGTATATCAAAACACTACTACCATTAGCACTACCTCACTAAAAAGTGGAGTCCAAATTCACTAAAATCATTATGTAACCCCCAAAAAAACACGTGTATAATTGTCCATAAGCAACTCAGAGACCTCCATAACTAGCCATCAAAATCAATTCAATGCACTTAAATGTTGTCTCAACACTGGTACCACTCCACTGCAACAATGGTAACACAATGCCACAATCTGAATCTAGAACTCATGGCCTTGACGAAAGAAACAAAATCCCTCCCATCATGTCGAAAACCCTGACAAAAATGCAATGGCATATCACAAACCCGATGTCACCACACATGGATGATCACTAACCAATAAGCATTATAAAGAGTCAATATATAATTGATTTAAAAAAAATAAAGGTATACAATGCATATCAAGGAAGAAATGTCAAAGGTATGGTAACTCATTATGGCAACTGTCCAAAGAACCTCTCATTACAACCATAAAATAAATGTCTCGGATTTCAAAAATCTAGAAGGCTCTTTAAGGTATGGTAACTCGGCTCAAGACTGCAACCAACTCATCATCGCAACTGTCCAAAAAACCTCTCATCACAACCATAAACTCATTATCGCAACTGTCCAAAGAACATCTCATCACAACCATAAAACAAATGTCATTACGTGGTCCAGAATACCGAGTTGTAGAATGCGCCTATCGACGCAACAAGTTATATACTATGCTTAGTCTA